>OVAP01001743.1:0-18781 GCA_900406295.1 Aurinia saxatilis | reverse complement strand
GGGGCCCCCCCCCCCCCCCCCCCGGGCCTTATTTCTTCTCCCTAGGCTTAGAAAAATTGAAATCAAGAGATGGATTAAAAGGAAGACAATATGTACTAGAAATTGTATTGCGATGAAGCGGGTCATGGCCAAAGAGAAGACACACAAGAAGCGCTTCATCGGTTCCAATGGGTCGCGGGAAAGGCCCTAGCCTTGAAAATTTGGGCCACGGGCATTTCCTTCCTTCTCACCATGTGTGCTACGATGACCAAGCGGGTTAAGATGCTTGCGACGTGGGCCATAATAGCACGATAGTTTGTAGAGCAACTTTGGACTCAAACTTCGCGGGTCACGAGAGAAATTTAGCTCGCAGGGTTGCCTCACACCCTAACCAAGCGGGATATGATATTTTGGTAAGTGGTCCCACCTTGTTAGATCGTCATGTAAGCTATGTCTCAAAGATGATGCTCCCTGCGGGCCAAAATGGTGGATGGAATGTTCCCGCTGGCTACAATTTTGATGTGAGTATGCGGGCCATGTTTTTGGTCACGGAGGACTCTTAGAACTTAAATCCCGTAGGCTACAAGCATGATTTTGGTCGCGGGATTGATGCCTCTTCAAAATATGTGAGCTATAGTTGCCTATCGGTGGTCCCTCGGGCTACAAGCATGGTTTTGGTCGCGGGATTGATGCGTCTTCAAAATCCGTGAGCTATAGTTCCTAGTTGGTGGTCCCGCGATCCACGAGTAGCATGTTGAATGTTCCGCGAGAAACAACCCGTGGGCCACACATCTATCCTAGAAGGAGATAGCTCAGCTGACGATGAGCTTGGTGAACGTAGCATGGCTAATGATCCAAGTAGGTATTTCTCTGAGAATCATGCCTTAGGAAATATTCCTGGTATGTGGAAAATGATACCACTAATCTGAAGGAGCTTAACCTTCATGTCGTAGAGAGTTATAATCCCAATACCATTGCATCGTCGAGTTATGCTAGTAGTAGCGATGGTAGTAGTGGTAACAACAATGACAGTAGTAGTGGCGATGGTAGAGATAATGAAAATCTTGATGATTGTTGGGTCAAAGACATTCTATTGTCATCGATGGATCATGGCATGGAGACATCCTTGGAGAATTCAACAATCATATGCCATTGTAAAATGTCAAGGTTGAACTAGAGGATTGGATCAACAGTGTCGCATGAGGTATCATTGGACAAGCCTATGAGATTATTATTGAGATGTCGTGTTTGTCTGCTAGACCGTTCGTCGAGTTGGATGACAAGGATCCTTCAGAGGCTGCAACAACTTGCGTACAGTCTTCAGTTGTATAAGTAATTTGCTTATCGAGTTGCCTGTCCCATGTTGCTTAGGAGTGTTTGAGAAGATGATCCTTGTGGAGGGTGATGTATGAAAGTATCTTGATTAGTCTGATTGGCGAAATGGTAGTTGGTTAGTCTGTACTAGAGTGGGAGGCCAAAGTATCCATGCCTTAATGTTTTTTTGC
Organism: Aurinia saxatilis; assembly: GCA_900406295.1. Taxonomy (NCBI): domain Eukaryota; kingdom Viridiplantae; phylum Streptophyta; class Magnoliopsida; order Brassicales; family Brassicaceae; genus Aurinia; species Aurinia saxatilis. The sequence goes on along the minus strand of OVAP01001743.1, from coordinate 17,297 downwards.
TTTCATCTAGAGTGTGATAACTCGTTGTTGTAGATGAGATCACAGATGTTCATACGGTGGTATGCTTGTCAGATGGCACCAGGCATACCGATATAGTAGTTGTGGGGTCCACGTGTGTTGTTGTGGATCCTTTGTTTGACAGATCTACTTATCCTTGCAGAGGATGAGGTTGTTGTTGAGGATCTGATGGATGAGGGCATGCCGGAACATGTTACCGGGGACCACACCTCTTAGATTATTTGCTTATGATTTTAAACCTGCCATTTATTTGCCCTTCGATACTTAACTAGGTCGAGTGTGATAATTTGTCTTGCTTACTGATGGGGATTTAGTTTTAGCCCAAAATAGGTCCATCAAGCGCACAGGTCTCGCAGTAGTACTTATGAGTCGAATCCACAGGGAGCAGAGTGTACGCAATAACACGTCCAAGCTCATTCGAGCTAAGCAACAAAATGAAATGGTTTTTGGTTTTGGTCGATCGACAGTGTGAACTGGTCGATCAATGAGGGCGCCTTTCGATCGATTGCAGATGGTGCGGTCGATCAATTAGTGCCTGTAAATGCTAAAACAAATTAAATGTTAGAAGATTCAGATATGAAAAGTGTTAGGAAGTCAGACAATGCATCGGATGATCACGGTTTGAATTATTCAGGGTAGTAGCTAGTGTAAATGTCCTAGTTTAAGCTATATAGTTGAAATCACTATTAATTGACTATCCTTATGGTCATGCTTAGCCAGTCTAGTTCAATTGGTATCCGAGATAACTCTAACATATATCTTTTCAGAAAGAGAACCTATGGGCTGATCAACCAATTAATCTAGGCATTAAGTTCAAGAAATCAAATTCTATTAAACTATAAATAGTAAAGCCTTAACTATCAAGTTCTGGATCTCTTACAATAAGTGGTGTATTAGTAGCAGGTTTATCGTATGATTATATTTAGATCTTATATGAAAGTAAGCTTATAAACTAACCAGTACACAGCCCTATTGCCTATCTACCAAATCATGATTCCTCCTAGCAAAACCTTATTCTTAACTAAAAGACTAGTCAAACATGGTAAAAGTAAACATGATGACAATGAAAATTACTTATTATAAAAGAGGGTTCAGAATAGCTTCTCTGGAGTGCAAAATTACAAACTTTGTCCTTGAAGCAATGATCAAAGCAACATAAAAGTGAAGAAACAATGAAAAGAAACTGAAAACTATTTAGCCTGGATGCCTGGAAGCTTTGTGAGTGGTGGTGTTTCTCTCTGGCTTCAGTCGTCTGTATTTACAGAGGAGAGAGTCGAGTTGTTGGCCGAGATAAATTAGGAAGAGATTTGGATTGGGATCCAAATATTTGTGTCTATCCGGCTTTGATCAATCGTCGCCAATATAATAATCGATCGACTGATATCCGAAATGCGTCTTCTGAAGATTCAATATCTTCAGTGATTATCTCCAACATATCCTGATATCTCCCCGAATGCAACGGTCTTTATCTGAATTTGTTCTCGAAGCTTCCTTGAATTAATGGGCCTTGATCGATCGGTGGACCTCTCCTCTGGTCGATTGGGCCTTCATTTCATACGGGCTTCTGGATACACCTTCAATGATTTGGGCTTAACTTCATACTTTTAAGGTCTAATGACTTGATTCCAAGCCCATGTGACAGCTAACTCACGTGGCTTGATTGTCCTAACTCCTCACTTCAATCCAAAATAAACATCTTCTTCATCTGGGTCTGGACTTCTGATGTTGATTTATTGGACTTGGTAGAAAACGCACATTTGGTACCTAAAATGCATTATTTTCACAAAAACACTTTGCAAACAGAGAAATGTGAAATCCAGTGATTTATGTTTCAAATGAAATAGTTTCTTCATAAAAGCACAAAAAATTCATATCGAAAAACGGAAAAATATCATTCATATCACTTACGTCGAGCCTGGATGGCTTTATTCAATTTCTCGAACTTGTGTTATTATAGTGCCCTTAGGCATTTGGATAGTGATTCCACTAAGTTGTTATTTTGATATAACGAAGTCGTTACTTCGTTTGAGTGCAGTCGTTTCTTCGACGAAAACTTTGCTTTGTTGCTTCGATTTATTGTGGGGATCTTAGGCTTTTGGATGTTTGAACATGATAGTCCATTTCGTGAATAAATCCAGTGATCTTGGTTTGAACTCTTAGCATTGTTAGCTGATGAGGTTTGTTGATGTGGTGCATTCGATAGAATGAAGTGACTGATCTTGTTGTCATTTTGTCGAATAGATCAGCGAGATGTTGCTGGGTTTTAGGGATCAAGTTTATCAAATCTGATCTCCAAGTATTTTAGAATTTGCTTGTAGGGTTATGCCTTAACGTATTCATTTTGAGATTTCGCCTACGAGATGTTTCATAACCAGCATGCTAACTTGGTTTTGATGGGTCACTTGAGTGATCAAATCGATCAAGCTTTTTGTGGAGAAAGTTAAACCAAATCATATCCCACCTTGTGACATTGCATCAAGGATGTGCCCATGGGATGTTAGTGACTAGTGTTTAGTTACTGGGTTTTCAAAGACAAAATATTTCTTCCACATCCCCACTCCATAACTGTGTGGGTAAAATCACACAATCACTATTTGTTCGAGGTTCTTTAACGAAGGACTCGACACAAAGAGCGGACACAAACAGAAAGAACTAGCAAAGGATGCTTTTTATTGATTAGAGGCCAAAGTCTCTCTTAGCGTAAGCAGTTTAGGGTTCTTAAGCCAGAAAGAGATGATCTACAAAGTTTAACCTAGCCTCGTATTTATATACAATTATGCCGACTTGTTAGAGATAAGTTAAACTTCCTAGATCTTCTCGTATTTTTCCTTTTCCTCGCCATTATCCTGACGCCGACTTCGCCTTTATCTCATGATTGGGCCTCGGCCTTACAAATGTCGGCCTCGCCTTTGTCCTGTGATCGAGGCTCGGCCTCGCCTTATATGGGCCTGAATATGTTGACTTCGCCCTTAAGCCGGAAGGATGTCTTCGCCTTTACACTTGGATGAGCACTTCGCCATTTAGAGTATGTGATGCTGTGTACTCGGGCGTCTTGTTCGACCTCTCATGATGGCGAGGTCGTCAAGTAAATGACCTCGCGTTTAACACTTCGTAGTGAGAGCAAGATAGCCGTCCTCGATGGCGAGGTCTTGGCCGAATCACCTTACGTCTTCGCGCGTAAATGCACTTTGGATATTAAGCCAAGCCATGAATTAACCGTTGACTTTCCAGTTTGACCTGTGGGGATATTTGACCCCCACAATAACTAGTGAGGTGGCTTCCGACAATAGTTAAAGAACCTGGGTATACAAACATTGTTGTGGCCAGCACCAACGGGGGTGTTTATACGTCCGAAGGTTTTGGAACCTTCGTTAGTGAGCTGTAATAGGATGGTTAGCTCGATGATATCATCGACGATGATTTAACGTTTTAAAAGCTCCCTTGTGGGACAAGGTCGATGTAACTTTGGATATGATGACCACAAATTGGTCTTGACGTCAAACAGCTCCCCATCGAGAGTAGGTTGATGCCGAGATAAGGCATGTGGGTTCCAACCTAAGTCAAGTTAACTGAAAGTATTTGCTAGAGGGAAGGTAGTTTGTTACGTGGAACATGATCGGAGATTGACTTAGTGTTATTGGAATACTGGTGCGGCCCACAAGATGAGCGTTGGCGAAAAGTTTTTATGAGCTACGAAAATTGAGTGGGAGTATACGAGTATACTCTACCGCACTCTTCCTTTTTTGTTAGAGGGGGGTCAACTGAACTCATCCAAAGGACGAGCTGCCTACGTACCCTGAAAAGGGATCAAGTCGACTCGTAATTCATTAATACTGCTTAGTTGGGACTAAGTGTAGGACCGAGGTTGGAATATCGGTGCTGGAATGTTGGGTGTGTCAGATGAGCTGGACTGATCATCTGTCTTGAGCTTCTTATGCTACTTGTCTTCTTCATTACTACATGTTGGCTTAAGGAATGAATTAAGATGTTTTCAATTGATCCTTTGATAGATCAATTTGGTGTTGTGGGACAACCTTTACACTTTGGCTCGCAAGACAAGGGCGATGAAATTCTCGCGGGCCATTTCGATGATTTTGGCTCGCGGGACAAACATGATGAACTTCTTGCGAGCCATGTTGATGATTTTGTCTCGCGGGACAAGCGTGATGGCCTTCTCGCAGGCCATGTCGATGATTTTGGCTCACGGGTCAAGCGTGACGATCTTCTCGCAGGCCATGTTGATGATTTTGACTCGCTGGGCAATCGTAATGAACTTCTCGCGGACCATGTTGTTGATTTTGACTAGCAGGGCAAGTGTGATGAACTTCCAGCAGCCATTTTAGTTGTTTGGGTTGCTGGACATTTTTTGGTGTGTCCAGATGTGGGCAACGAGCTGTTCTGGGTTACTGGATATGTATGGATGTGTCAGATGCAGTTCTTGAGTTGTTCTGGCTTGCTGGACATGTCTGGATGTGTTCAGATGCGGGCCGTGAGCTGTTTTGGCTTGTTGGACATGTGTGGAAGTGTCCAAATGTGGGGCATGAATTATTGAGAAGCTCTGTGGGACCCTGTTTGGATTACACTTGCATTCGTATGCCGAATTAGTAAGGAGGATGGATTGTGATTACATGGTCGTCATGAGTAACCCATTCTCGTGACCCTTGATAGCTTGATTGATGAAAGTCCACGAGTTGGTAGGTTCTTGCGGAAATCGGATTCGTACCAGAAGCCTTGCATGGTACTGCATAGTCGCTCATTCCTTGTACTTGGGATATGAGTGTCTTGACTTGGTTATGGCGACTTTATTCGATGGATATGACTTCATTTGGGCTTCTCTTTCTAGGTTGTTGTGAAGAAAACTCTTTCTTATGGACTGGTTATCGTGAAAGATGTGGACCACAACGAAAGAAAAACATCGCAAGGCTAGGCTTTGAAGGAAAGGTAGGTCAAATGAGTTACGATGGCAATGAAGAGGAGAGGCTAACGGATCATTGAGAAAGGTAAATGCGACCCATCTTGCTCCGTTGATCGCCCGAGAAAGCTATCCCTTGAAGGCGCAGGCCGAGTTCATAATAATGTGGCCCGCATGATGTGTGGGATGCTCATGCGGGCCGGACTGATGGAGGAAGCTCATATGCAGGCTATGTCGCGTGTGGGTCCCCATGTGGCGCGGGCCAAGAGGTAGGAGAACATGTAACCCAAACAAAATTCCCTCGAGCATGATCCACAGCCTAACATGCTTCTTGGGTCGCAAGATTGATGCATGTTGATGTTCCACGAGCTAAATATCATGATTAGGTCGTGGGAAAGGATATCGGGCATGACTCGCGATACATACACGTAATTTGGGTCGTGGAAAGCTTGGTTGGTGACATCCTGCGACCTACTCACATTACTTGGGTCGTGGGATGAGTTCACGATGGCAATTTGTGACCTAAAATGTGTCATTTGAGTCGCGGGAAGCCTCATCTAGCATGATCTGCAACCTATGACACTTCATAAGTCGCCGGATCAATCCATGGTGATGTTCTGCGACGTAACGTGTATCATTTGGGTCGCGGGAAGCTTCCCTGAGTATGATTTGTGACTTCTCGTACATCGTAAGTTGCAAGAGTGATCTCCGAAGATGTTCTAAGGCAAGTGGGACATCGTATAGATTGCATGATGTTTCGGAGAAAATCTCGTTGGACGATATTTGTGTTTTGCGGAAAGCGCTTAACCATTTTCATGTTGTCACTCTAACGGGGTGAAATCCAACCCCCCACACTAATGAAATCATATATCAAATCATATATATTAAGAATTGATGCTCCAAAAGAACATATTGGTGGAAGCAAAGTTAATGAACTGACAGTTCAGTTAAAGTGTGGGAGGCCAATGAGCTCTAAAGATAAGAATCCCCAGAAGAAAAGAAATTTGGGAGAAATAAATGAAAAGGTTCCCGATAAACTGGAGAAAGAGATATGTTCAGAGGACATATGTGAAAATGGTACAAAAAGATCCGATAAAGAGAAACGTCCAGACGACGTTGATAATACGAAAAAATATGAGATATCCATTAGTTATGCCCAAATAAAAAATTATGGGCCGGAGATGAAATAGAAGATATTTATGGAATGTTCTCTTTTTCTGTATCAGAAGAAGTTGATCAGGAAGATGATCCAGGCCCTAAGTCTGTAACAGAGTGCCAATAAAGACATGATTGAGAAAAATGGCAAGAGACCATGAGAAATGAATTGATCTCCTTTAATAAGAGAGATTTCTTTAGACCCATAGTAATTAATTACATCAAAGGATGTAATACAAGTTGGATATAAATGTGTATTTGTGTGAAAAATAAATGAGAAAAATGAAGTCACACGGTATAAGGCGCGACTTGTGGCACAAGGATTTTTTCAAAGACCGGGAATGGATTATGAAAAAAAATATTTCCTGTTAATGGATGCAATCACATTTAGGTACTTAATGAGCCTAACAAAATCAAAGAATTTATAAATGTACCTTATAGATGTTGTGACTGCATATCTGTATGGACCATTTGACAACGAAATATATATGATAATCTTTGAAGGACTAAAGATCCCAAAAGGATGTAATGATATATGTTCGGTCAAGTTACAGTGATCACTATATGAATTAAAACAATTCGGACGCATGTGGCATAATCGTTGAAGTGAATAAATGTTGATGAAAGGATGCATCAACAATGCGATATGCCCTTGTGTATTTACTGAAGAAATCTTTATATGGATTTGTGATCATTGCTATTTATGTGGGTGATCTGAACATGATTGGAACTCAAAGGGAAATTAATGAAGCTCAAACTCACATGAAAGAAGAACTCGAAATGAAAGATCTTGGAAAGACAAAATTTTATCTCAGGCTCCAAATTGATCATTTCCAAGATGGAATATTTGTGCATCAATCAACTTATACCAAAAGGGTATTAAAGCATTTTAACATTGATAAGGTAAATCCTTTGAGAACTCCATTGGTTAATAGATCACTCAATATTAATATTGATCCTTTTCGACCTTGTGAATATGACGAAGATATAATAGATAGGTTCATTGATGTATCTTGCAAATTTTACTAGACCATATATAATATTTTCTATTAACTTACTTGCAATATATAATGCAGCTCCTACGCAAAGACATTCGATATAAAACATATATTCCGTTATCTCCAAGGTATGATTGAAATGTGATTATATATTATGTTAAAAGCTTGAAACTTGTGTTAGTTAGTTTTCCAGATGCTGGTTATTTATTGGATCCACATAAAGCTCGATAACAAACCAGATATGTTTTCACATGTGATGGAACTGCGACCTCGTGGCGTTCACAAAAGCAGACTCTAGTCGCCACTTTGTTAAAATATGCAGAGACCATTGCGCTTTATGAAGCATGCGGAGAATGCGTGTGGTTGAGATCGATAATTCATCATATACAAGAAGCAATTGGAATATATACTAGCGAAGAACCAACAATATTGTTTGAAGATAATGTTGCTTGTGTCACCTAAATTAAAGAAGGTTATATCAAGAGCGACTAGGCGAAACATATTCCGCGAAGATTTTTCTCCTACATTCAAGAACTTGAGGAGAACGAGAAGATAAATGTACAATATATCCACTCAAGTGATAATGCGGCAGATCTTTTTACAAATGTGTTTCCTACTACAATATCCAAAAAATATGTTCAAAGTATTGGAGTGCGTCATCTACGGGATTTGTAAAGAAGATTCAGAACTATCTTTTCTAGGGGGAGATTAGATTTTTTTTTCTCTCATCATAGTTTCTTGTCCCAATGAGTTCTTTCATGATAAGATTTTTAACGAGGCAGTCCGCAATGCATAGTGAAAGATAATAAAAAAAAGGAGTGTTATGATATATGATTATGCACCATGTTTTGCTATTTTGTTCACTCACCAAATTGCTTTAATTTGGTCAACATGGGAAGATTACCTTCCTTACTAGACAAACTCATGTTAAAGGATTTACTTGTACTATAAAATAGAGAATGTTGTTGATGAATACTTATACTTATCTTTTACAATAGCTTTGTTACACGTACATCCTCTCTCGGAAACACTCTTGTGCTTTTTCCACTTAATTTCATTAATTAGTATAAAATCTTTTTTTTTTAAATAATTCTGGTTGATCTCAATCTTATAGAGGGACCAGACTAATCTCTGGGGAGGTGCGACCCACTAATCGATCCCTTTTCCGAATATTTTAAATGGGTTAAAAACAAAGGCCCTTATTCATGTGGTGTCCAAGACAATCTCTTTTTAGTTTCACATAACATGTGAATCCAATTTGAAACGTGTTGGCATCCCAAAGTCATCTCATTACTGATTGACCACAAGGCTTCATACATTAGTATAAAATCCTTCACACACACACNTATTCATGTGGTGTCCAAGACAATCTCTTTTTAGTTTCACATAACATGTGAATCCAATTTGAAACGTGTTGGCATCCCAAACTCATCTCATTACTGATTGACCACAAGGCTTCATACATTAGTATAAAATCCTTCACACACATATATATATATATNATCCTTCACACACACACATATATATATATACCTCCATATTATTAGTTAGTGTAGAATAATGTTTTTATCTTTATTTTTTATTGACATCTAAAGTTATTTTTTCCTATGCATGAGAAAAAACTGAACCCGAAAATCGAACGGAACCAGACCCAAAATTCTAAAATACCCGAATGGATACTAAACTTCTAAATCTGATTGAAACTAAATCCGTATAGAACCGAAAATTGAACGGGTACCCGAAACAGAAATTAATCTAAAGAAATTTATACTAACAATCCGGTAATAAGCATGGGCATTCGGTACCCGTTCGGGTTCGGGTCGGTTCTATTTGGGTTTCGGGTTTTCGGTCCTAGGAAATTTGTATTCATTCGGGTATTATTAAATTTTGGTTCAGGTTCGGTTCGGATCTACCTCGGTTCGAGTCGGTTCGGTTCCGGAGACAAAGAACCGGTGTTTATCCGAAAACATTTCGGATCCGGTTCGGTTAAAAAACATCTGATTTTTTTTCAATATTTTAAACCAAAAGTGGCTACAGTTCGGGTTTGGTTCGGTTTTTAAAGCAAAAAAAAAATCATAAAAATAGGTTGAAATTGAATAAATTTTGGTTAAATTTTGATAAATATAGCTAATTAACTTTGTATATTTTGGTTTTTTTTATATTTCAATTATTTTGATCTAAAAACAACTAATATATTCAAATTTATAATTTTAATTTTANTAAATTTTGGTTAAATTTTGATAAATATAGCTAATTAACTTTGTATATTTTGTTTTTTTTTATATTTCAATTATTTTGATCTAAAAACAACTAATATATTCAAATTTATAATTTTAATTTTGGATTAATATGTTATATTAACTTTATATATAGTTAATATTTAGGTATAATTATATTTTGGGTATTTTCGGGTACGCGTTCGGTTCCATTCGAGTTCGGTTCCTCGGGTATAGGAGTTTAGGACATGTTCGGGTATTTTGTCGGTTCGGGTTTTGTTCCAATTTTTTGGGTCGGTTCGGTTCTGGTCTTCGGGTCTGGGTATTATGCGCAGCCCTATCCGGTATACTCATATAATTTAGACAAATTTTGTAGTTTTTTTTCGGTCAAGTCGGGTGTTATTGCTATATTAGGCTCAAAATAATCAATTTAATTAGACATATTGTTAGAAGTTTTCAAAATTTTGTAATTATTTCGGATAACTCAAGTTAAAAATAATAAATTGAACTAAATCCAAAAAAATAAAATCGGAGTAATAATGATTTTTTTTTGTTAAATGGCTTGAATTTTAAAGTTAAACTCTTAACAAAAACATATATTAAGCTTTTTTTGTATTCGGTTTTCTTCATCGTTTTCAGGTTTTTTTCGGGTTCTTTTCGGGGTTTTCGGATTTTTTGGTTAATACCAAACCCAAAAAATGGGCATTTTGGTTTTCATCTACCAACCTGAATCCGATCCGAACCCGGAAAATCCGAACCAAACCCGACCTGAATTTTTATAAACTCAAATAGATGAAATATTCATAAAATTGAACACTCGATACCCAAACAACCCGAAACCCGAAGACCACCCAAATACCTAGATCTTTTTTTTCTTATCCAATAATGTCAATTAATATGTAAAGAATTTGCCATGCATATACTTCTTTTTTTTTTTTTTGATAAACTGCCATGCATATACATATATATTCCATAGTAAATAACCCATCCTTGCTACTGGCCTTTGCTCCAGCGACCTGTTGTGTTTCAGGTTTGGTCGTTGTAGTATTCAACCTCAGCCGTGTTGTGCTTTTGCTTGGTTCATTGGTTCTTGATTCGTCTTGTGAGTGGTTTATATCTTTGTAACCGTCTCTAAAATCCAATTGTAGATCATAGCGGTTACTGAGAACGAATTGATCTGTTTGCTGATTTTTGATTCCCGACCTCCAAAAAATTTAAATTTCGAATGTAAACAATTAATCGTAATTCTTTCTGGATTTCAGTCCTCGAACTATTGAAATCAAAGATATTTTAAACTTTCTTAAGATTTGTTATAAAAAAGATGTTCTAGTTTAAGTACTTTGTGGCTTAGATTTATTTACTGTTTGTTTTGTTGGCTGCTTTGTAGATTTACAGGTTTTTTGTTGTTGGTTTTTAGTTTGGTTCTGTCAAGGTGTCTTCGTATAACACTTTTAGATTTTGGATTGGCTCCATAAATCTGACGGTTTTGTAACAGTTCCAAATTATTATGATTAGAAATAAAAAATAATAACCCACCCTAAGACTTATATCGAATATCAATAACTTCCCGATTTGGTATTGAATAATTGTAACATCTTTCCTTATCTCAGTTCAATATAATTGAATTGAACAAATGTAATAAAGACAAAAAGAAATAAAGAGGGGGATAAAATAAAATAAAATAAAATAATTTGGGAGTAAGAAGAACAGAAAAGAAGAAGAGAGTACAGAGCAACTTCGTTTTCCCTTTTCCTTCTCTCTCCTTTTGATATGTTTTGTCTGTACCTCAGATTCCTTAATTAACTCGGTGAGATTTGGCCTACTTTCAATCTCCGGCGGCGTCATTCTCCGGCGGAGTTTCCGATGTATCAGCTACCTACCTCCTAACACTTACAGGTCTTCTCGTTTCGGTTTCTTGTTTGCTTTTCTGTCTTCTTACTTGAAATAGATTTTCATCTTTAATTTACTCTTCTCTCTGTGGATTTGCTTAATAACATCTGTTGCATTTATTACTGCTGTTACTTGATAGATAAATGGAGACAGATTTTGTATCACTACTGATTCTGGAATCTGGTAAATGCAGATCCACAGTGTGCCTGGTATAATCTCCGACCGAATTTAGGACTTGAGGATCCGAGAACCCGTTTCCTGTCTTAATTATAATTGGTAAGCCAAAGCGAAAGCCAATCACTAGGACTTTGTCTTGTTGAGAGAATAAATGTGACTGTCTTTTGATTGTGACACTATGAAACGTCCCTCTGGATTACAGAATCTTATTCTCCCTTACCAAATTCTTTGTTTTCTAATGCTTGCCTTGTTCCTCTCTTCTTCCCTTTTCTCTTTCTCTCTTCAGGTTCAGCGTATCTCATTTTGAAGCTTTTGGAAATGAAAAGTTTCTTAATTGGGAATCTTACTTTCGTGTTACCTTAATCCTAGTCCGACTTTAATCAATCTTGCACTTCTTCCGTTTTTCTAATTTAACAACCATTCTTGTCTTTCATGGAAATGTTTTCGTGTTGATCTGTTTCCTACCCAAGTGCCCTATGGACTACAACTCCAGATGAATAACTAATAGCTGTGAAACTGCAGGAACCAAAATGAATGAACTCCGAGGAAGAAAGGTTCAAAAGATTGAAACTCCGGTTCCAGGATGCTTGGGGAGGATGGTTAACCTATTTGATCTAGGAACAGCTGTTAATGGGAACAAATTGCTTACGGATAAACCACATCGTGATGGTAATGGCTATCTCCCTCTCTAACTGGTTTGTATTATTGGTGTCACTACTGTCCTTTATGTTTCTCACAAAGATTATGTTTCCTAGACCAAATTTTATGTCTGTACATCCGTGTTATTGACACGGGGCAGTTTGTTGGCAGGATCTTCTCTGTCGAGGAGTCGATCTGACGTGACTCGAATGCCAAGCCCCTCTTATAAAGGCCAATCGGAAGCTGAACTGGTTAGTTTGGTTAGATAAGTAGCAAGAATATGCATGCCAGCAGTAGAGGATTTTAATATTCAGATTGTAGTCCTTATTTGTGCCACTTGATGTTTAATGTTTATCTTCAGGGTATCTGATATATCTTGCCTGCACTGTTTGCACAGATTATGTCTGATTTGAGGAGAAGTGCTTCTAGCAAAGTGAGCGGTACACCAATGAAGAAACTCATTGCTAGAGAAATGTCAAAAGAAGCCGAACAGAAGCAGAGCCCAACTAATGTGGTTGCTAGGTTAATGGGCTTGGAAACACTTCCCCAGTTGGATCTTGGCATTACTGCGCCACGAAGCAAATCCAGAAGCTATTCACACTCTTCCTTGAATCATTCAGTGTCTTCTATGGATGATGAGGTCCAAAAGTATCAAGAGCTGAGCAGAGAATTTAAAGATGTGTATGAGATGTGGCAATCCCCTCAGAAGGCGAGTCTTTCGAGGGATAGCTCGCCTAGAAAAGGAAAGTATGATGAAAGTATAAGTGAGAAACAGATGGCTCTTGTTCGTCAAAAGTTCATGGAAGCAAAACGCCTTGTAACGGATGACAGTCTTCACCAATCCAAAGAGTTCCAAGATGCACTTGAGTTTTTAAGCTCCAACAAGGATTTATTTGTTAAACTTCTCCAGGAATCAAATTCATTCTCTCAGCATCTTTCTGAGTTTCAGCCTGTTCCTCTTCATCCAGAGGCGAAGCGAATCACAGTATTGAGACCTTCAAAGGCTGTTGAAACTGAAAAATTTGTGGTTCAAGGAAGGAAGAATAAACAGGCTAAGAAGCTAACTTCTTCAAGTCAAGAAACTGGATGGCGAAACCGTGATCTAGGTTACTCTTCATCTTATGTCAACCGGGGAACTGAGGAGCACACTGTACAGCACACCCGAATAGTCGTCTTAAAACCTAGTTTAGGGAAGTCTCTAGATATAAAGGCTGTTTCATCATCCACATCCTCTCCCCGGGGTCTGCACAATGAGGTTTATTTTGATGAGCCTGGGGGTGTTGACACTAAAGAAGTGGCAAAGGAAATTACTCGTCAAGTGCGTGAAAATCTAATGGGTCACCGTAGGAATGAGACTCAGTCTTCTTCTGTCTTATCTAATGGTTACATAGGTGATGATAGTTCGTTTAACAAGTCTGATAATGAAGATCCAGTGGGGAATTTTAGCGATTCTGAGATCATGTCACCAGCTTCTAGGCATTCATGGGACTGTCCAAATAGGTTTGAAAGTCCTTTCTCTCCTTCTTCTTTCAGCCGAGCATCATTTTCTCCAGAGTCATCTGTCTGCAGAGAGGCAAAGAAGCGACTCTCTGAAAGATGGGCATTGATGTCAGTAACCAGAGGAGCTCAGCCGCATAAACATGTGCCGAGAACCTCAAGCACCTTAGGTGAAATGCTTGCACTCTCAGAGACCAAAGTGACAAAAGTATACTGTAAGGAGAGCAACGAAGTAGCGCCAGAGACAAGGGCGTCAACATCATGCATAAGCAGTGATCTGAATCAAGTGGAAATGACAAGTGATTCTCTAAATATCCTCGCAAGGTCAAAATCAGTCCCTGAGGTTAGGCTCAACAGAGAAACATCTGTTTTAGGGACTTCCAGCGAACAGGTTCCACGAGAGATGACTGAGACGGCAAGCCTGAAATCATCATGGAAAGTCTCAAACTTGTTCTTCTTTAAGAGTAAGAAAACAAGCAAGGAGAAAAGAGATGCATCTCAGTACAGCAGTATGTCTCCATTAGCCAGGCCTTCTTCTGTGTCTCTTCCCGGGAAAACAAGCGATGATACTTTGTTTCCTGGAGATTGCATTCCCCCTGATGCATCACAACAGCAAAGTATGCTCCCAAGCGAGGTATGCCACCAATTCTCAACCATCTATATGTTCTCAAGGGGCCATATATGGTTCTGGATAATTTTGTTTAATCAGCAGCCAAATTTGATTTGTTTGTAGGAAGAACTGACTACACCGAAGCCCCTAGCAGCGGGTAATACAAGTGAAAACCTTGACCAGCCGAGTCCAATTTCAGTTTTGTTTCCGCCATTTGAAGAGGAAGGTGTCGGCACTCCAGAATGTTCTGGGTCAACCAAGCTATGGACTACCCAAGGTTAGTTCTCTGGTTGCTTAGCTTTTGCAAGGAGTTATGTTTCTCTGCTAATGAAAAATGTCACATTCTCAGCAGGAGAAGAAATGTCTCTTAAGTCTAATCTAATTGACAAATCACCACCAATCGGATCAATCGCTCGGGTCCTCTCCTGGGATGATGACTCTTGCACAGACAATATATCGAAATCTGCAATGGGAGTCCATGAGGATGAAAACTGGTATTTCTTCATAGAAACGGTCTTGACAGCCGCTGGTTTCAGCAGAGGCAGCTCCATCTCTCATGACCTGCTGATGTCGCGGTGGCACTTGTTAAATAGTCCCTTAGACCCTTCACTCAGAGACAAATACACCAATCCAGATGACAACATCAAGGAGTTTATCCACGAAAGCAAACGCAGACAACATCGATCAACTCGTAAGCTACTTTTTGACCGCATCAATGCCATCATTTCAGAAACAACTACGACAACACGCACTGGCAATGATTCTCCACAGTTGGACCTGGTGGAGCATGTGTGGGACCAGGTAAAGGGCTGGGTTTCAGACGAGCCTAGCAAGCAAGACTCAGGAGAAGACATGGACGCAAACAGTTTTGCTGCAGAGAGTCTAGTGAGACACGAAATTGTCGGGAGGATGTGGACTCATGGCTTGCAAGTCGAAATTGACAACTTTGGAGTTGAAATGGAAAGCATATTGTTGCAAGAGCTCATAGAGGAAGCCGTCATCGATTTTACGCGATGAGACAAAGTACAATATGCAGTACTTCATTCAATAAAAATGTAAGTTTAAGTGTAAGTTTTTCCCACTCTGGGAAGATTGTGTCTCAGATTTTTTTTTTGTAACGATTGAGTGAAACCAAAATGTTATGTAGTCATTGTTGTAGCAGAGCAATTAACAGCTGTTCCCATCTTAATCACAATTCTCTTTAATCTTTTGCACAAACAGACCAAAATGTCATGCAGCCACTGCAAAAATTCCCACTTTTAACATAAAAATGGAAGCTATGTTGCGATCTACATAGAGTTTCATAAAAAAAAAAATCTAACGATAACATAGTCATGTCATACTTATGCACACACTCGATAGTTACAAAGACAGCAAGAGTAGTGTAAAAATGGCAATTTCTGTCTTTTTGAGTTAAACTGATGGACTCTGGCTCTGTCCGTTGGCCAATCCATACTGTCAAAGAAAACCATATAAAGACAGATCAATCACTGGCTGAAATCTTCAGTGCTAAGTTCAGGCGATTAAGAAACTAAGGTTTTACCTTCTCTCTGATTCGGGACCTCCAATTGTCGATATTGCTAGATCCAGAAGATGTCTGGTTTGCCTGCGCACCAAGAAGATTCTCCCGTGCTGCTCTATTCATCTGGTTCTCGTAATCTTCCTCATCGTCCAGCTCCGATTGACGAGGCGAAACCATAGCTCTCAGAACCAAAGCCAGTAACAATGACAGTAGCTGAAACAAACAATCATGACGTAATTTAAAAAAGAGAAATATTAAATGACTGAACTGTCAAAGAAAAAGAAGAACCGAGTTAGTTAGTTATTCACCTGGATCGCCACCACAACAATCCCGACCCATTTGCAAATATCGATGTTTGCTTCTATGAAAGCGCGAAGGCTATTGAGCTCTCCCGTTGGATCATAAGGAAGATCCTGAAGAGAGACAAGTGTAGAGCGTTTATACAACAACACACAAGATACGCTCTCAAATGTCAGAAAAACAACTCACCTTTTCCCATTGACGGTCAATCGCTATGAATCCCACGAGAGCGGCTTCTATTATGATGAGAAGAGTTTTGAGGATAGAATACTAAGACATATCAAGGATTAAACATCGGAATGGAAGAACATCATCAGAAGCAAAGGAGTAAAAAGGATACGAAACACAAGCAGCAGCCATTGATAGCTTCAGCTGCTATGAAACCGATGACAGTGACAATGCAGACCAAAATCCCAATGGCCATGAAAGAGTAGATGAACCTGCATTGAATTCAATTTCAAAACTCCTTACTGTTTCTCAGAACCAAAAATCATGATCAAGCATTTAAAAGCTTTGTCCTTTTTTTCATTTGTTTCCATCACAGGATTACAGTGAATCAAAATCAAAATCAAAACTGACTAATCACAAACTTGTGGGTTCAAACAAGATTAATGGAAACCCTAAAAATGGAAACTTTTAAAAAGAGCAGAGTAATATATACCATGGAGCAGGAAGATCTAGTGAACGGAGATTGAAACCGGAGTCTCCAACAGACCCGAGAACGAGACCCGAAACGAAATTGATGGGATTCTTCGATGAGCTGGGGATCTGGATAGTAGAGGTAGAGAAGGAATAAGAGTCGGGAGATGAAGCCGCGGGAGGCTGCGGCGGAGGAGGGTCGACGGGGACGTGGTGATTGTACTGATCGAGCATCCAAATGGAGTAGACTATGATTGACACACCGATGAAAGCTTGGAGGAAATTGAGGATCTTGAGAACCGAAGCGCACGAGACATGGCAGCAATTGTGTCGCATTTTTGCCAACACGATTCTCTCGATAGATTATTACCGATCTTCAAATTATGATAATTTCAGGGAAAGAAGCTGTTTTAATGGATCAAATGAGAATCCGAAGCTTTTGCTAAGGGTCATCTTGTATGTGTTTTGTTTGTTCAAACTAGGCCTGGTCAAATTATCCGGATCCGAAGTACTGAACCGAACCCGATCCGAAAAAATGGACCTGAATTCGAACCCGAATCTATAAAATACCCGAACGGGTGCTAAACTCCTATATCCGTAAAAACGAACCCGTACCCGAACCGAACCGATACCCGAACGGTACCCAAAAATATCCAAAATACAATTATATACATGTAATATTAACTATATTTAAAGTTAATATAACTAATTTATCCAAAATTAT
>OVAP01001742.1:0-12750 GCA_900406295.1 Aurinia saxatilis | reverse complement strand
GTGGGGGGGGGGGGGGGGGGGGGGTTGTTGGGTTTGTCGATGGAGGAGCGGAAGTGGTCGGAGAGTCTATCCACGATGTCATATCGGATGTTGGACCTTGAGAAAGGAGATGACTTTGTCGAGGTAATGCCTTTGGGTAAGGCTCTCTTGTTCTTGACGAGCAAGCTCCTCGTCTCGTCTCTTGTTCTCCGCATCTTGTTCTTCAATGCGTTGTTGGGCTGTCTTAAGCTGCTCTTGCAAATTATAGATCATAGCGGAGGAGGTGTACCTTTCCCTGTCCTTCTCGTAGATACGGGCCAGGCTCCCAAGCCCATACCGGTTTCCTCGCTCACCACTAAGTGTTGGCTAGAGGAAAATAGCATTCATTTCGTCCCTTGTGAGTTCAGGGGCTTGAGAAGTCCCGTCTAAGGCCAGAGAAGGATCGGCAGCACGCTGAGCCATCTTCTCCCGCTAAGTCTTCTCATAAGCTTCCCCGATCAGCTTTGCCTTTCCATCGACATAGGTCCCATCTTTTATTGTACAGGTCTTCATGAAAACCTAAAAATATGCTAAAAAATTTAGTGTTGTCTCATTAACTCCCAAAGTTGAAGATTTTTACAATATTATACCCATAATTTTTTATAATTTAGGATAAATCTCAGACATATTGCTTAGCATCTTCAATCTTCTTCTTATACTTCCAAGGAGGCTTAGGATAAGGAAAGTTAGGCTTGTACATTCGTTCTGGTGCTAAATCAGACTGACTTTTTGCTTTAAAAATGTTTGTGGTTGATTGGGTTTGGGTCGACACTAGTTCAAATGGGGTCAGTTTTGGCAATTTTTGGACTGGTTTAAGCTCCCTCGCTGAATGGTGTCATTCAACACTTTTGTCAACCAATTTTCCAAAATTAGTCGATTCTGGAATCTGTTAGGGGTCGACACTGATAGGTATCGATCAACATTCCTGTTTTCACTAAGGTTCTGGTTTCTCGCATCGGTATGTGGCTCAAAATATTATTTGTAGTGCCCGTTGGGTCGATTGACTTTGTACTTTGTAGTCCTCAAAATCATGTTTGTCTTAAAATTTTCAATCGAACTGAGTTTCACTTGGTCCATATATACTCCTTCCAATCACTAATTCCACATCTTCTCCAAGCACTAATTCCACATTTTGACTCTTGTAACCGTCTCTACAATGTGAACAACTTGATCATGCTTTATATTTGGTTTGAGATATTTAACAAATATTATAATTTTTATAATAAATTTTTGTTAAAGTCTTGATACATACTAAAATCATAAAAATCTTTGATATCAAACTGGAAATTCTAAAAAGCTTTATGTTTTCTGTTTTTCGTTTTTGTCAACAACATGTATAATAGCATAAATCGGATAGGAAAATCTATCCAGGAATCACTAACATAGTTAACATCCTGCAAGAATATTCTAGCTTTATGTGCTAAGACATCCGATTTGGTATTGTAAGTATGGGGTACATGGCATAAAGAAAAACTAGAGAAAGGAGCTCTTCAAATGTGTGACATTATCTAGGTAGGTCGGCAAAGCCGGCTAGTCCGTCATGGTAGACACCATCTTTACTAAATCATGTGAATTTGTAACAAATGGCACAAAGAATTTTTTTTATGGTCAATCATACATTCTAAAAAGATTATCATGGAAAAAAAATCGCTTTTCGATAATCATAATTAAATGGAAAAAAAACTATTTTCAATAATGTTTCCAAGAAAAGAAAAGACATCAATCCTTTCAATATATAGTAATGGAGTTGTGGATAATACAAAAGACAAAAACGTAAAAACATTTTATTCTGTATTAAGAAAAATACTATTCGAGTTCCTTTACTCCTTTAGTTATAAATGAATATATTTTATTTGGATAGCAGAAATAAAAGAAGAATAAAATCCAATTGAAATTGCTGAGAGATTACTTAGTGGCGTGTTCTTCTATCCAAATCAAGCCGCCAGTACCCCTTCTTCTCCTTGATCTCATCGTTTGTATATATACACCATACATAGCCATAGACTCATATCTTGCACGATCAAAGAGAGAAATCAGAATCTTGTTTGATATCGAATGGTGACTACGAATGGAACGCTTGCTGGTAAATATGAGCTTGGAAGGACTCTTGGAGAAGGAAACTCGGCGAAAGTCAAGTTAGCTAAGGATATTGTTTCTGGTGAATCATTCGCGGTAAAAATCATCGATAAGTCTTGTATCACTCGCCTTAACGTCTCCTTTCAGGTCTCCCTTTTTCGATACTAGCTCTTTCATTCCTCGAAATTGAATTACTTCTAACCTTTTGCCTCCATTATAACATAACAGATCAAAAGAGAGATCCGGACACTCAAATTGTTAAACCATCCAAACATTGTTAGACTACATGAGGTAAATTGTGTGTTCACAACTTTATGGATCAAACTTGGATTGTTTGTTGTGAATCGTGATTAAAGTCTGTAATTAACATTCTTAAATCTTTTTAGTACTTTTCATTATGATTAAACTCATGTTTTAAATTTTTGCTTGCTTCCTGAATTGTCATGTTAACCCTGTTTAAGGTATAATCGCGTTTTACTCTACAATTTTTAAACTATATAATCTCCTCCTAATCATCATTGGATGGTTGACTGTAGATTTGATGACTATGTCCAATTAAATATATTTAATAAGGTCGGCCCCAAAATAGACCATTTGGGATAATGATATTGGCTAGCAATTATTAGCAATGACCTCATCTCAACAGTACTACGTGTATGAATCTTGTTTTTGTCATCGTGCATAAAAGAAATGAATTTATGTTAACTAACGTTGATCTTTGTTAATTACTAGCAGAACACGTTTTCATATACTAATTTCGATCCCACATTGAGCTTTTCCAATATATTTGAGTATTATATGAATATTTTTGAAACTTTGATCGTGTTTTCAAATGAACTAACTAATACTGCTTCCAATCAACATATATAGATTTCAAACCATGACTAAACTTTTCTTTTTCTTTTTCTTCCCTCTCATGAATTTTCTCTAACGTTGTTTATAGCTTTTTTTTTTCGTTTTAATTAATTTCCCACGTGATTATTAGTAGTTTGTTGATTATAGATTTAATAATAAAGTCGGTCATAATATACTGGCAATCATCAGCATCGCCTCATCTTAGGATTATAATAAGATCCAGTGTTCGTCATGCATACCTCATCATAATGTCTTACGTTAACCAACTTTGATTGTTATCACTTAAAAAAAGGTTTAACCATATATATCTATTTTTTATTTCATTAATTATATATGCCTATCTTCCTTCTTTTTATTTATTTTTTTATAAAAAATCTAAAATACTTGTATTTAAATATTAACTATTTATGAGATTTTAGGGTTTAGGATTTTAAAACCCTAAAATCCTAAACCCTAAAAAATCTTTCCATCCCTAATAAACTCTAACCTTCTAAAATATAAACTCTAAATCCTAACAATTAAACTCTAATAATTATTAAAAATTAAACTCTAAGTATATAAGGCTTTAACCCTAAATATTAAACCCTAACTAAATTATAAATTCTATAATTTTATTAAACCCTAAATCCTAAAATCCTAAACCTTAACAAATATATCATTTATAATGAAAAATAGCATTTGGTAAATTTGTCATTCTCTCATAGTATATGAATATTTTGAGTATTTCATATCATATATGAACTAGTATTACAAATTTGTATGATCGTTGTCAGTGATGACTAAACTTTTTAATTTAGTTCTTCCTTCCCTCTTGGATTTTCTCTAACGTTGCTTATTAACCCTACTTAACGTATGATTAATTTCACGTAGTTTATTAATTGTGTCCCCTCGTGTTCATTACTAGACCATAGATTTGATATGGCTCTGACCAATTCAATATAATAAGGTCGGTCCAAAAAATAGACCATTCAGGTAGGATAATGAATATAGCAATTATCACCAACGACCTCATCATCTTTGGATTCAAAGTTTTCACTGTTGTCTATTAATTAGTAGTTGTTGCTGACATCTAATTATTGGACAAACTAATTATAATTCGTCTAGATTGAGGTTTACTTATTTAGCAAGCAACCAAAAGTTGAATTTAGAAGTTGAACCAATTAATAGTTAATCACCTTTGTACCCTCATACACAGATTTTTTGTTTTAATCTCCACTGGCAGGTTTTGGCTAGCAAAACCAAGATTTACATGGTCCTGGAATGTGTCACTGGAGGAGACTTATTTGACAGAATTGTAAGACTCATGTTTCTTCTAATTAAAGACAGTTTTGTTAGTTAACTAAAATGTATGCTCTGATATGTCTTATAGGTCTCCAAAGGAAAGCTTTCGGAAACAGAAGGAAGAAAATTGTTTCAGCAGTTGATTGATGCAGTCAGCTATTGTCATAGCAATGGAGTTTTTCACAGGGATCTCAAGGTATGTGTTCTTGACAATCTATCAAAAGCTTTGGTCTGTAATATTTTTCGCGTGTTCTAATATCGAATTTTCACTTGTTGCAGCTAGAAAATATTCTTCTTGATGCAAAGGGACACATTAAGATCACTGATTTTGGCCTTGGTGCTCTGCCTCAGCATTTTAGGGTACTTACCAACATCCAAAACCTATATACATAAATGTAAATGTCCTTGAGTCCAACAGCATTTTTTGGGTCTGACATTTTAGGAGGATGGGTTGCTACATACAACCTGTGGTAGTCCTAACTATGTCGCGCCTGAGGTTCTAGCTAATAAGGGCTATAATGGTGCAGCATCAGATATATGGTCCTGTGGTGTTATCTTGTATGTTATTCTTACCGGATGTCTCCCTTTTGATGATTCAAACTTTGCAGCTCTTCTCCGGAACGTACTGTTCTTTTTTTTTCTCTCTTTTTGATAATTTAGTGTATGTTTGAAAGAAATAAACTCAAATGTATCGTCTTTTCCAGATATTTAAAGGGGACCCTCCAATACCTAGATGGATATCATCGGGTGCTAAAACCATGATTAAGAAAATGCTCAATCCAGACCCGTTCAAAAGAATAACAATGGCTGGTATTAAGGCCAGTGATTGGTTCAAACACGACTATACTCCTTCAAATTATGATGCATCCTCAATCCAAGAAGATGTAAGAATCTGTTTGTGCATTCGGATTATGTGAATTGCCTTACTCAAAAGTCTTTTTTTTGTTCGTTTTTATAATGAAGGGATCTGAAAAAGAGAGGATCCATGATTCACCAACAGTCATTAACGCGTTTCAGTTGATTGGAATGTCACCCTTTCTTGATCTGTCGGGTTTATTTGACATAGAGGTGATTCATATAATACATTTCTTATGCACTCTGCTTCAAGATTTTCTTATATGCTCACAGGAAATGTGTGTTACTTTGTTTATATGGGCTCAGAAAGTATCGGTGAGGCAGATAAGATTCATGTCAAATATGTTAACCAGCGATTTGTTTGAGAAAATCGAAACAATCCTTAAGGAGATGGGTTTCTGGTTACAGAAGAAACATTCAAGGGTGAGATATTTTGCCTCTCTTCTTGATATCTAAATTAATTCGAGTGGTTTCCTAAATGTGATGTTGCATATTATTAATTCAGTTGAAAGCAATTCGAGAAGAAGGCATTGAGCAAGGCGGTTTATCGATAACGGCTGAGGTTTTAGAGATAAGCCCGTCGTTGAATGTGGTTGAACTTAGAAAATTACATGGAGATTCATCTCTATATAAACAGGTAATATATATATTCTTGTGACATACAATTGATATATCTCTGTGTATATCTTTCTTCAATCTTGACACCCAAAAGCTTATGGTTTTGGGTTGATGCAGTTATACGAGAGACTAGTGAATGAAGTGGGCACATCATGAGCATAAAGAAAAAGTGATTATTTGAATTGGAATCCGAGATGCCAGATATCTATCCAAGGTCCAAGATAATTGGATTCATGTAAATAAAACAACTAGTCTAAGACTGAAAACACAAAAGTCTTGTTTATTGTAAATTGTAAAATGAATGTGGACAAAAGCAAAATGTAGATATATGAAGCTTATGTTGTTTGTTATAAAAGTTGAATCAATCTCAAGTCTGATTTCTTCTTTACTGCAGCATATTTCAAGAAGACGAATTACAGACCTTTTAAAAAACTATGATAGATGAAGCCTATAAACGATATATCAAGTGTTTGTATTTGGCCTTGATTTAGATAAAGTTGTATAATTTAGTAGTCATGTCAGTTGTGTGTGTAGTATAAATTGGTTGGGTCATGCGATCCTAGCGACGATAAACTGAGTTAAAATAGCACATTCCTGTTGACCAAAGGAAAGAAAAAAAGATGGCACATGACATCTCTTATAAACAAAAAAAAAGGGGTGTAAATGTTGAATGTTGTATAGTTACAGATTAGATTGTGTAGGTCCATGGACAAGAGTGTTGGTACTTGGTACTATTACTATTCAATGTAAAGTAAAACATTATCTATGTTGTTAGCAAACGGCTATAAACAGAGTGGAGTTTGGCTGTCAAATACCCAAAATTCAGTTGGAAGAAACTCTTTCTCTCTGCCGCGTTTTCCTCTTTCCTTTTTCGAATTAGGGTTTCTTTAGGTGGGATGATTTGCTCTTAGGGTTTCTGAAATTCTCCGGCAGTTATGGCGTCCGACATTCCGATGAGCCCTCATTTGGAGCAGATCCACGGCGAAATCCGTGACCTTTTCCGAGCCCTCGCGTATATGCTCTCTCCCCTTATTCCACTCTGCATTATCAAAGTGGATATTTAGTAACAATTTTGAGTTTCTGAATGGGTTTTGCGTAACATCTATTTGCAGGAATGGCTTCCAGAGGTTGGATAAGATCAAGGATTCAACTAGGCAGAGCAAACAATTAGAACAACTTGCTGAGAAGATGAGGGAGTGTAAAAGGTATTGTTTACACTTCTTGACTCATTTTCTTACAAGTCCTGGCAGTTTTTGAGATGTAATTATCCCTACAACATTGGTGTGTTGTACATGTGCACAACTGATGAATCTATTGTAATGTGCTTTATCTTAGGTTGGTTAAGGAGTTTGATCGTGAGCTTAAAGACGGGGAAGCTCGTAACTCTCCTCAACTAAATAAGCAATTGAATGATGAGAAACAATCTATGGTGACCTTTCTTTTTCTTTTCTCACATATAATCTGTGTTGGTGAATTTCATTCAGACCGGTAATCCTTTTTAGATTCTAGTTAGTGTAAAGTAATCCTTGGAACAGTAAATTAGCAATATCTAAGCGTTCCGCTTTTCTGTTGCTCATGACCTTGCTCTAGACCTTCTCATCGAGCACACAAACCGTGTGGATATAGAATATACCCGCTTCCCTTTGCCTCATTTGTATTTCATTTGAGTTAACATCGAAAAGCATTTTTGAACCATTGGAATTAAAGTAGACATTATGAGCCTATTTCTGTGAACCTCCTAAACTGGTTATGCCTTTATTAAAATCTCTTTTGTTGATACTTCCATTGATTTATGTGGCAGATTAAGGAACTCAACTCTTATGTTGCACTAAGAAAAACGTAAGTACTTCTACCATGTTACTTCCAAGAAGCTGCCTTGTTTGTACCTATATTTGCTTTTCTCACTCTAATCCTTATAGCAAATGTATTTAAGATGTTTGTTTTCTGAAGAAGATGTAGATCGCATTGTGTCAATGCATGACCATTTGTTGTGTGACTTCAGGTACTTGAATACACTCGGCAACAAGAAAATTGAACTTTTTGATACGGGAGCTGGAGTCAGCGGTGAACCCACAGCTGAAGATAACATCCAAATGGCATCATGTGAGTCCTGCAACTAGAATATGAATTTGCTAAATATATCCAAAATTTGACATACTGGAAAATTAAACTACGTGCTGCTACATATAGTCGAATATGCAGGATAGTTAATTGTGCAACATGGGCGAATTGTCTGGCATCATTGATGTGTTTCAGGAACTTTTGTAGTAGAGAGTAATATAGGACTGTAACTGTTACCTTTTTCACCTTTTACTGGGTTTACGTTGGCGTGATGCGTCAGTTAGATTCTTGTGGAGGGTATTATGAGACTTGATTCCTTTTATCGTTTAGCCTACATGATATTTGAGATTAAAGTGTGGGCTAAGAATACAGAAGTTGTCCTTAAAGAACCTATCCTCTCGAAAATATGGAACTGTAGGTTAATCATTTATATATGTAGCCATGTCAAATCAAGAGCTTATCAATGCTGGAACACAAAGGATGGACGAGACTGACCAGGCTCTTGAACGCTCTAAACAGGTAAATTACATAAAGGAAGTGTGTTACACACTCAGTCTTTGATACTAACTACCAGTGTTTCTTTTCAGGTTGTGCATCAGACAATCGAAATTGGCACACAGACCGCATCTAATTTAAAGGGACAGGTAACTTAAAGCATCCACCATCTCTTTCTTATATTCTTTTGGGAGGCGTACCGTCCCAAATTACACTGACCTGTAAATTTTACAGACGGATCAAATGGGCCGCGTTGTGAACGACCTAGACACGATTCAGTTCTCTATCAAGAAAGCCTCGCAGCTTGTGAAAGAGATAGGGAGAAAGGTTTGTAGAATCTCTCATAAGACATGCTGCAAAAAATAAAATAAAATCTGATTCTGTTTTTTCTTTTTGTCTCAGGTAGCTACCGACAAATGTATAATGATGTTCTTGTTTCTGATCGTCTGTGGTGTCATAGCCATTATCGTCGTGAAGGTAACCACCATAGTCTCCTACATTTTCATAACGGTCCATATAAAGTTCAGGCTCCTCAACCATATTCTAATTCTACTTAAAACAAAATTGTAGATTGTGAACCCAAACAACAAAGACATTAGAGACATCCCCGGATTAGCTCCTCCAGCGCAATCGAGAAGGCTATTATACTTGGGGAATCCAGAGTACATACGAGTATAGCTTTTAGCAGGTCCGAGAAAACTTCATGGCCGAGAGGGTCTGGGGAATATTACACTCTGTTGCAAGCTTGATTAGTGGTTTGTATATCAACATTCTTTCAACTTATTTGTATAAGTTTTATATCAAGTCTAATTATTATTTTTTCAAACTATTTTGTACTAATTCAATGATGCCCATCCTCTGAATACCATTTTGCTCTCTCTTGGTCATTTTATTGTCCACGCCAATTAATCACTATATCCTGAACCAAGTGTTATCATTTTATTTCCTTTCCATTGAAATAAAAAAAATGATAAACCAATTTGTGTATTAATTTTAAAAAATTATAATATTTCCAACTGATATAAAAGCAAGGAAAATAATAATACATAGTATACAATCCAGAGCTACTACTGCTCACATTCAGAAGTCAGACTGTTTGGATCATTAAAACCAAGCCGGGTCCCGAGCTAAATGTGTCGTGAAAACGTTTATAACTTTCAGAGACCCTAAAAATCATTTGCCAATAGCGTTTCTCTTTTTTTTTGTTTTTAAGACCTAAACATTGTTAAGTAATCCGAGGTAAATTCTATTTAAAAGGTTTGGGTTCCAAAAGAGATAAAAAGATATATTTCACCTGAGAAGGGAAACAACATATGGTCCTTTTCATCTGTACGTTGCTCAGACAGCAGCGTGGTTTCCGAGCTGAGTCCGCCCGATATGGGACAACCGTGATGTTATCAACGGTGCTTCCTCATCGTTAAGCTCGACTCCTCCTCTGGGGCTCTCCCCATCCGACGACCTCTTCTCCTTCCAATCCTGCTCAATTATTTAAGATCATTTCCATATGAATACATAAAGATAGTTGATGCTCGCCATCTATAAATTATAATGGTTGGTTTTTACTTCCTTAAAAACCGCATATTTGAGTGTTTGAATCTGGATCAGAAAACAGAATAAATGAACCAGATCCTATATGGTTGACCATACCTTTGTGATTCGATCTGGGAGGCTGTCAGTGATTGGTTGAGTTGCTTTTACATCCTTGATTTTTATGTAATTGTACATTACAACACCACAGAGCGCTGTGTCAAACACATATGACAAGAAGAAAATATTGTTAAACAATGCACTACATTCGGAGCTTGTCCAATTAGTTGTCATGATAGAAGAAACAAACCTATTGCATATCCGGTGATGTTCAGCCCAGTGATTGTGGACTCAGGAAATATGACAGTGGAGAGGGCTATGAGAATCCAGTCTTTGAGAACCCCAGCAACCCGGATGGTTACAGCGCCTGTTCTTCCGATTACTAAGAATATGGAGAAGTTTAAGGCAAGTGCGCAGAGAGCATTGGAGAAAAAGATCCAGAAGTTGAATTGGATCTGCGAGACTTCTATGTTCGGTTTCTCCAATACATACCAAGGCAAGGACAAGAAAACAAAGCTGCATAAAATCAAGAAGAGATTGTATGTTTAATGTGCAGTAGAGTAGATTCTTTGCATCTAAACAAGAACTAATACATGATTTTGACAAACATGCAAATATAAGACTAGCAAGAACGAGAGGTCACATCATGTTAGTAGATATTTCTATATTATGCTGATATACGAAGTTCCAATTAAGAAACGTTTTAGCTATGTTGGGATTTAGGCCTGCGTACCTGCATGGGGCTATATAGTATAAGCTGGTGACTGGGTTCAATGTCAAACCCTTCTTCTGAAGAAGAACTTGGGTTAGCACCAGTCTAAGTGCTTCAGCGAAGATGCCCATGACCTGGTAGACCGTGCCAATTACATTGAAATTAATTTCCCCATAGGAGGATACCACAACACCAACACTGACCAGCACCATGTTCATGAACACGTCACACCTTGCTTTGTCAGTGCCACAAACAACGGCCATGAGAAATGTTGCTACCGGCACTGTCATTCCATATTCATGTGTTAAAAAAGCTTGGCAAAATGATCCAAGATTCATATACAAATATAGAATTTGAGCCCAAAAAAGGAAAGAAAGTGATTTTCACATACTTAGTGCTTTGAGCATCTGTATAAAGGCAACTGAAATGTGCAAATATGCAGTATTTCCAAACCTGTAAAAGGGAGTAAAGAAAATACTCAAGAGACAATCCAATAACAAGTAAGCGGAAATTCAGCATTTGAAATGTACAATACTAGGATAAAGAGCATCTATAGACCTAATATGTCTCACTGTATATGGAACAAAGGCTTACCAGAGGCTGGACGCAAAGAATGCGCTTATAGGTACCACACAGGTCACATATCTGGAGTCCAGGAAAATATGTTTAGAAAATATAAAAATGATAGAAAATACGTTTATACCAGAAAACGAAGAGAACATAATAAGCTGGCTTACATTTCAAATGTCATTTTAACAGGAGAAACAACCTACATTAAAGAAGAAGATACATTACGTAACTGTTTTAAGGAGCCGGAGAACCCATAAAAAAGGTCACATCTGCCAAATGAGAATGAAACGAACAGACATCCTTAAATGGAAGTGTAAACGAAGTTCTATGAGTTTAGAATTACCTTGAATACCCGAATAAGAAGAAAAGCCACAAATCCAGAGAATCCCATGTGGATCATTGTCAATGTTATAGGAAGTGGAAAATTGAAGTATTTGGGAGATAGAACCCACTGCAAATGAATAGATAGTATTTCAAATCAGCCTCTTGGATACAAAAACTAAAACAATGAAGGCCTATAGCGAGTAACAAAGACTATACAAGAATACTCTCTGGCACAGTCATTTCATATATACAACATTCCATTCAACCACAAATTCTACTCTCAAAGATATGCAAATACAACCTATGACATGCAAGAGCCATCAGATACACAAACAAATATAAAGTAACCTCAGGAATCACCTTGTTGTACAGTATAACTCCAGAAGAGAGTATAATGTAGATGAGTAAGTAGATATAGGTTAGTACAAGCGTCTTGTTAATCATCTTCGCCATTTTCCTCCTCTCCGCTTCTCAAAAAAGCAAAGCCAGGAAAAAAAAAAATCACCGTACACACAGTTCTTCGGTAGTCACAATGTAGGTAAGTATCTTGCACGCAACAGATTCAGAGATTCCATAGACGAAATCTGAAAAATCCAAAAATCAAAATTATAAACTCAATCGGAACACTTCAGATCCAACTAACTTCACTATATCTATTCGGAGTATAATCCAGAAACTCGTAACGCATTGGAGTTTACACACACACAAAAACCTCTTAAATCCTAAATCAGAGACGAAATCGAGATCACACGATCAGATCCAAGTGTAGGATATAGCGAGAAGAAGAGAGAATAGTACCAATACTTCGATGTTGAGAAGCCGAAATGCGAATCTCGGCTCCGAACAAACGGCGCGAATCTAGTGAAACGATCAGAGATGAAACAATCTGGAACGAAATCTCGAGGACACTTCGAAAGTTCCGATGAGAGTTGAGAAGAAGAAGATTAATGAATAATGCGTCACAGGTTCGATACCGAATCGACGAAGCAGGTGAAAAAAGATTTAATTAATGAGTTTGTCAGAAGTTGAGGAGAGCCTACTGTGTTTTCTTCATATTAATTGTTTTTCGGAAGAAGAAGAGATTTACACCTTAAATGTTTTTTAATTAGCGAAATGAATCGACGGTGGAGATGCATCTTCCTCACTGGTAAATCTTGAATCTAACGGTTATGGTTGACTTAATTCAGCTGATTTTCAATTTGTTGTGAAAATATTTTGAGGTGAGTCGGTCCGTTATGTTCCAAAACGGGAAAAACCCTGAAAAATACACGAACTTTACCACATTTTCCAGAAAAATA
>OVAP01001741.1:0-22343 GCA_900406295.1 Aurinia saxatilis | reverse complement strand
TGGAGGACTCTCCGAGTCACGCAGTCCTCGAGGAATCTTCTCCTCCTCTCCAGTGGTTTTGTCCACATNGAGGAAGTATTTGGGGTTGGGTTTGGGGGAATTAGGGATTGAGACGGTTATGGACGGTTATGGACGGTTATTGAGCGGTTATTGACAAACCGAGTTTGGTAAAGACTTCGGTCTTCCTACAAAAGTATATGGGAACTTTTTTGCTCAATAGAGAGTATTCGAGTCATTGATCCCATCTTAAACCCTACTCTCGTCATCGCCTGGAAGCGTAGCAGTCTCAAATGGCGAAAACCGTATCTCGCTCAACCGCCTCACGCGTCGCTATTCGTTTCTTCTCCTTTCCCCTTCCTTCTCACTTCATTTCACGCCGTCGGATTCATCCCCGCTTTGACCCGTTTGACGACGATCCGCACCCGTATGGATAGGTCTGGTGGAGGATCGTACTCGCCGCTCAAATCCGGATCCAACTCGCCGCTCAAATCTGGATGATGTTGGTTCATTCATAGTGGAGCAACTTTCCCTTTTATTTGCTCCACTCTGAATGAATAATGTAGATATGATGATGATGACATTTGGGATGATGTTGGTTCGTTTTGGTAATGAGATCATATCGAATGTATCAATTGTTTCTACATCTATTTTGAAAGTGTGATTTATCTTTGAGGGCAATGCCAAATGACAACATCCAATATCATCAAATTTAGCTCAAATTGCTTTCAGTTGTTTTTTCTTTTTTTTATTCAAGAAACGAATCAAAATATTTTTCATCATGATTTTTTAAAGAGAAGAGAAGAGGGAAACTTGCTTCAACAACACCCAAAAATTATATAAAGTGACAAAGTTTGGCCTAAAGTCTGTGTACAAATTACGCAAAAGACGGCTAATTCTGTGAACAAAATGAGAGTAATCATCATATAAAAATAAATCTATAAAGGAACACTATAAAGGAACCCCGAAACACAAAATCTATAAAAAGCTCCTTTTGCGTTTTACACATCTATGCTGCTAAGTCTATTCTACTGTAGCCTCTGAACATTAAGCTTGTCTCAGAGTACAGACTAACCTAGAGAGACTTGAAAAAACATGATGAGATTTACGTAATTCAGTAAATTGGATAAAGACTACAGATAGCACCTAGTAACCACCCCACCTTGGACTTTGGATTGGGAAAAAACCAGATGGCGATAACGGGAACATGAGGCCTGGAGACGGCGGAGGCTGAGCAAGACCCGAACCTGGACCTGGACCTGGACCTGCACTTGCACCGGGTCCGAGATTACCTTGTTGAGCCATTTGTGAAAATGAGAAGTTTGGGGTTAATGGTGGAGGATACTGAACTCCTGGTGACAATAATGGGTAAGGTGATCTAGGAGAGAACATATTGGCGTAACCATTAGGAGATGGTAGAAGAAATTGGGATGTAGGTGAGTGTAGTGGTCCAAAAGCATTATACTGAGGAGAAGGGAAACCACCATGCATCTGATTGAACCTGGGAGAGGGCAAAGTGGGTGTGACAGGTACAGGACCGTTGAACCGAGGGGAAGGAAGATTTTGAGGCATGGGGCTAGGAACTAACCCGGGTGGTGGTAGATACTGATTTGGTTGAAGCGGTCCCTGCATATTCATTTGAGGTTGCGATCCATGCATCATATTTGGCTGAGGTTGATGATGCTCGGGTTGAGAATGAGGCTGAGGATGACCTGGCATATACGGCCGATGTTCATGGCCTGGCATATACGGCCGATGTTCATGGCCTGTCATACGAGGCCGATTTTCATGACCTGGCTGCCCTTGGTTACCATTGGGACCTGAATCTCCAAGTGAGCTCTGAAGATAACGCATATACTCTGATACAGGAGACTCAGCTGTATTGGACCAAAACTGGTCCCCGTGACCCATCATTGATTGTTGGGTGCCTTGTGGAAAAGGGTGTTGGGGAGGAGGCGGTCTAGCTAAGTGAGGATGAGGTGGTTGAGGAGCCATGGCAGGGAGAGGTAGCGGAGGCCGGTTTATCTGCGTTAAGGGTGCTGGTCTAATCCTCTGCAACCTTGTATTCTGAGGCTTAGGTGAGTTGTTCTGAGGAGGGCGAGGAAGGCTTTCACGTGATGGAGAACCTGTTAGCTGCTGAACAATACTTCTGAAGTCGTTCTTGCTTATGTTATACACCTGGGGCTGCGCTTGAGGCCTTGCAGCGGCTGCAGCGTTGGCATTGGCAGCGAAATTCGGTTGGTGTAGAGGACTCTTTCTGATATTCTTCCCAATCTTATTGACACCCAAATGATCATTTTGTCGAGGCCTATCCATCTCCACCGAATCCAAATCTAGAGGGAAATACTACCAATCCAGAAAATGAGGAACTAAATCCAAAACTTCTCAAGCAATTGACTATCTAATCCAACAATGATCCACAAAAGAAACTGCTCATCATCCAACAAAATGAGTCCAGAATCAAAATTGAGCAGAAAGTGCCCAGCTTACAGAATAGATCCTCAGTTCTTGAGCTACTTAATCCTCTCCCGAATCAAAAGCCCACTCAGAATCTCGAATCAAACACTAACCCAAAATACGCCCATCCACCAAACCGGCCAGAGGAAAGCAATAACAGTAAGAAGTTGAGGTGTTTCACCTGAGAATTCGGATCCGAGTGTACCCAGAAGAGAGCGCAGAGACAAATTCCAAATCAGATCCTTAAGAGACAAGAGCCCTAGTTCTTCTTCTGTTCTGTCAACGAAGAAATGAGACGAAACTAGATTCCCCGTTTTTTTCCTGGTGTTATTTACTTATAATTTAATCATTTTGCCAGGCTGGATTGACGTTAGCTGACGTGTCCCTATAATCTCACTCCTCTCCTGCGAACATTTCCCCAAAGGTGGTTTCTACCAAGTTTGTTAAACCAAAAGTACTTTACTGGAAACTTAACGACTAGAGAAGGATAAAAACAAAAAATTACATAATGTTTTTAGAAAGGTCTATTTTACATGCATTTGTGGAAAACTCCTATTTAGAAAAGATCTATCGGTTTTAATAAAATTAAAATCCTTTTTTTTTGTCGACAATAAAATTAAAATTCGTTATAGAAATTGTTTTCTAGCAAAACAAGACAAACTATGAGGGAAACATTCCCACGACTGTTAATTGTTTTTAAAAGATTTTTTGTTTTGTTTTTTGTTATCCTTGTCGAAAAATGTTATAATTACTTTCAAGAAATTTAAAACATAAACTGAATTCACATGATTAAAATTATTAGCCTTTGAAAATAATAAATATAAACGCGGGAAAAAATTATAATTGGAAACCAAACAAAAATAGAATATCGTCAAAGGAAATGATATTGTTAATGTTATGACAAAATTTAAGGAAAATAATTTTATTATTATTATTATATTATAACCCTTTACGTTGGTGATAAAACTTCTATTTTTTCTTTTAATTTGGTAAGTATGATATCTATGAAAAAAAATGCTTGTTTTCATAACCCTGATTTGAACATAACCCACAAGAAAAAAATGAAATGAGGTGAGAAAATTTAATAATTACGTTAGAAGTTTAAAACATAAAATGAATTCACATGATTTAAATCAGTAGTCTTTGAAAATAATAGATACGGACATGGAAAAAAATTATAATTGGAAACTAAACAAAAATAGAATATCGTAAGAGAAAATGATATTGTTACTGAAAATAGCGCGTTATGACAAAACTTAGGGAAAAGAAATTTTTTTAAAGTATTTTATTAACCTTTACGTTTGGTGATAGAATCTCTGTTTTTTCTTTTAATTCGGTAAGCATGATGTCTATAAAAAAAACAAAAAACAAAAATGCTCATTTCCATAACCCTGATTTGAGCAAAAGCACCCAGGAAACAAAAAAAAAAAAAAAATGGGGTGAGGAAATTTATAATTACTAAGAAATTTAAAACAAATTCACATGATTGAAAATAATAGAAACGGACGAGGAAAAAAAATTAGTTGGAAACCAACAAAAATAGAATACCGTCAAAGGAAATGATATTGTCATTGAACATCGCGTTATGACAAAATTTATTGTCAAAGAAAATGAAAAAGAATGCTCGTTATCATAACCCTGATTTGAACGAAACCACAAGAATAAAAAAAATTGATATGGGGTGAGAAAATTTATAATTATTTTTAAGAAATTTAAAACATAAAGTGAATGCATATAACTGAAATTAGTAGATTTTTAAAATAATAGATACGGACTCGGGAAAAAAAATTATAATTGGAAACCAAACAAAAATAAAATATTGTTAAAGGAAATGATATTGTTAATGAACATAATGTCTCGTGACAAAATTTAGGAAGATGAAACAATTTTATTATTTTATTACCCTTTACGTTTGGTGATAGAATTTATTTTTTCTTTTGACTCGCTAAATGATATATCCTACTTTTTACTGGTTTTTATACNTATTTTATTACCCTTTACGTTTGGTGATAGAATTTATTTTTTCTTTTGACTCACTAAATGATATATCCTACTTTTTACTGGTTTTTATACTAATAATACATATATTTATCTATTTTATCGAGTCTATATTATTATTATTAGAGTCCAAATGAATCATTTTAGGTGCATGGACGAGTTTTGGGCATTTGGTGAATGTGTGTACCGAAATTCACACAACCACAAACTTGTCTTAACGAAACTTATAAGGGATCGTCGACTATATTATGTGTG
The DNA here is from genome assembly GCA_900406295.1 of Aurinia saxatilis. NCBI lineage: Eukaryota > Viridiplantae > Streptophyta > Magnoliopsida > Brassicales > Brassicaceae > Aurinia > Aurinia saxatilis. The sequence continues at coordinate 17,636 of OVAP01001741.1, read as the reverse complement.
AATCAATTGGAACCACAAAAGTAAAGAAAGAAAAGAACAATAAAGAACAAAGAACGGAAGATCAAACTATGAATGGAAAACGAGATTTTATTGCTAGAGCTCTCTAGGGTTCGAGAGGTTAAGAGATTTCAAGATACATTATGAGTTATGACTAGAAAACTATTTATACTCTCAGCTAAACCGTCCTAGTTTGATCACCTAGAGTCTAGATCATGGGAAAATTATTATACACGAGAGTGTTAATAATTTCTAGAATTTAATTTTAAAATAGCTAGTTTTTTCACAAAAAGATGTGGTCTAGGATATTAGTGAACAGTTGAATAGGTTTTTAGTGCTAGTCTAATTCCTTAAAATTCACAAAAAGATTTGGTTTGCTAGGAATTTAACAAAGATAGTATTCTCAGCGAGAGTTGATTTACTTGTTTGATCTATTCATGTTTTAGAGTTAATATTTCTCTGATTTTGTACGTACTGTGTCGAGCGACACCTTCATAGTATCGTTCGACACTCGTCGCAAATTTGGCACAGATTGTATTCTTAATCGAAGTTGCCAAAGTCTAAAGTCTGTTTTATTTTATTTAAACCCCATCATAATATGTCTGCTTGCTTAAATTGGTTAATTTTAAACCCCCCTATCCCAGTTTAATTTAGAGTCTTTCAATTAGTTGTGTGATTTATCGGTCTTCGTGGATTCGATCCTTAGGTACTATATCGCATTAGATGTGCACTTGCAGTTAAATTCTAAGGTTAAAACTTTCTGTATCAAGTTTTTAGCACCATTGCTGGGGACCAATTAATTTGCGTACTAGTTTTAGGATTTTATTTTTATTCCTAGGTGTTTTTTTTTTTAGTTAGTTACTAATTAGTTTCTTTTTTATTTTATCTTTGGTGTTTCAGGTGGATGTTATACACAAAGTTTTACCCTATGTATTTCTAACTGCAAGTGCACAACAAATATCAATTATAGCACTTAAGGATCGAATCCACGAGACCGAATAAATATGCAAACTAATTAAATAAAATTCTAAATTAATGCAAGGCGATGGTTTTTTATGTTAACTAATTGTAGGCAGACAATAAGTGATTTTCGGGGTTTTAGATCAACTAAACAAACGCTATGCTTTGGGAACTTCAACTAAGACTCAATTCTGAACTTAAATACGGGCAGTGTTGATCGACACTGGTGTGGTGTCGATCGATACCCGTCGTGCAAAACTTATGAAAATCTTAAATCTAGAACATGAACAATGCAAACAAGCAATCCAAATCTCGCTGAGATTTACTATCTTAATTTAAACCCTAGAATGACCAACTCTCGCTGAGAAATCCTATGGAATTTAAACTAGCATTAACAAACCGATTCAATTGTTCGCTAACTATTCTAAACCAAGACACCCTGAGAAAAGATAGCTAGCTCTCCTAAGATTGATTCCAGCAATCACTCTCATGCATAATAAATTCCCTATGATCTAGACTCTAGATGGCCAAACTAAAGCATAACATTAAGAACAATGTAGGAGAAGAGTTAACTAATGGTTCATAAATTATGCTAAGGTAAACAGAAAATCATCCTAGTCTAAGAACGCTAAACCTAACTAATGAACTACTCAAACATAGCAAAGAAATTCATCATGCAATAATCAATGAAAGCAATAAACTGAATAAATCAAAGAAATAAAAAGAGTTCAGAGGTTTCTTCTCCCTTACAAAACTCTTTGAGAATAAGAATATCGTATATGGCTAAACAATGGATAAAATAGAGTATATATAGGGTAGAGGACGAATTTCTAAGAATGGTAAATTTGCAAAATCCAATTTTCCATAAGAATTATGGAAAATCTCTTGATCTTGAGAAAATAGGAAAATATGGCTGATTCTCCGAGGAGTGTCGATCGACACCAGAGTAGTGTCGATCGACACTCTGCTATGTTTTTGCCACTTTTCTTCGTTTCCTTTTCCGCTCTTCAAGCTTGTTCCATTTTACTCCATAATTCTTCTAGATTATTTCCATAGCTTCAGATGTCGTCTTTGCATCTAAAATGACTCTTTTGGACTCTAATAATAATAATATAGACTCTTAAATATATATAAGTATATGTTTATTATCATAAAACCGGTAAAAAATGAGGTATATCAGCATGCTGAAGAGAAGTGACGGTTCTGAATATCTTTTGGGATACACAAAGGAACAACTAGCTAGACTCGAAAGAAACATCCGAAAAGCAAAGTCGAAACCAATCACAATGGGTGAGCCACTCAACAACAATGCCCTTCTTGCTGATATGTGAAGAATGCAAGAAAATATTTGACTGATGCACGAAACTCAAAATCAGCAACCTACTGCCATTCGAGCCTCTGATACTCCACACTCCTTCTACACCAACTTCTCTACCATATGCCCTACTCGCTTTGTTGGTGAAGACAATGAGATCAAGCCTCAAATGATAGCTTTGGTTTGTAAATGTCAATTCTATGGTCTAGCCCATGAGAATCCTATGGACCATATTGATGAGTATGAGAGGATGTGCAACACAATGTCTAATGGAGCGCCTAGTGACTACAGCATATTGGACCGATCTTCGAGCAGCTTTCGTAGATTATTTCTTCACCAAATCAAAGACGGCGGATTTAAGGAACAAGATTACCAATTTCCAGCAAGTATCCGGTGAATCTTTTGTGAAGCATGGGAGATGTTCAAGGAATATCGAAGAGAATGCCCTCATCATGGCTACATCGATGAGCAAATACTTAGTCTCTTCTATGATGGAGTGAATTGGGACTACAATACTGGTTTGAACTTAGCAAGCAATGGTGATTTTATGACTCAAAACCAAGTCGGTGCCTACAAGCTTATTGAGAACTTAGCTTCAAGCTCCTATAATCGCGGAATTGAGTACGATAGATCGCGCAACATGAGCAATGTGGATGCCCAAAAGATCGATGCGATCAATGAGAAGATCAACATGCTACTCAAGTTTACCAAAAAGAGTGTGTCTTTTGCCGAAGTCAACGCTATCCAAGAAGACGAGAAAGAAGAAGATCTCAACTATGTTGGGAATTTTGTACACAAATTCCAATCTAGTCAGTTCAATAATTTCTTCTTACAACAAGCCTTTCATTGGTGGATATCAAAAGCCAATTGGAGAGGGACAAAACTATGGTAACACATCTTACCATTCACTTAAGTCACAAGACAACAAGACAAAGTCGATATTCGAGCAGCTCCTTGAAGGCCATCAAAAATTGCTAGTTGGATTTAATGACAAGATAGATGATCTCTACACTAACCTCAATGGAAAGTTCGAACAACTAGCCGCTCATCAGAAGAAAATGAACTTTCAAGTTGCTCAAATGGCCGAGTCATTCAGAAGGGAAGAAGGATATCTTCCGAGAAAGACAAGCACAAATCGACACCAAACGCATAATAAGGCCACGATGAGTTCTTCTTCATTGAAACCGAATGTTCAACCTTTTACAACCCTTGAACGTGTCTACCAACCTAAAGTGCCTTATCCTGCTGCTCTCAAGAAGTCTAGAAAGGAGCGAGAAGATGAAATGTGTAGGCTCATTCTTGGAAGAGTGAAACTCGAAATTCCACTCCTTGAAACGATCGAGACACCACCCTTCAAACGGTTCATCAAGAGGATCATCTCCTACAATTGCCCTCGAGCAAGGCTTCTATGGATTTACAAGGAAGCCACATCCATTCTCACCAAGCAAATGCCAACCAAACTCGGTGATACATGGAGTTTTGTATTGTATTGTTCCATTTTAAATGATATATTTGAGCATTCTCTATGTGATCTTGTTTCTGGTGTGAAATTGATACCTCTTTCAGTTGCTAAGAAGATGGAAATGACAGATTTCAAGAATACTAAGGTCTTTTGGTGTTGGCGGATCGCTCTATTCGCTTTCCAAAAGGAATCCTTGAAGATGTACCAGTCCGCGTTGGCAAGTTCTACATCCCCACCGACTTCATAGTCCTTGAGTATGAGCAAGAGCCTAAGGATCCTCTAATCCTTTGAAGACCATTCTTGGCAACCGTTGGATCTCCAATCGATTGCCAAAATAGCATCATGATCTCAACATTGGTGAATTCTCAATGCAATTCCACATGGACAAGCTCATGAAGCAATCAACGATCAATGCCCAAACCTTCTATGTGGACACTCTTTCTGATTTGGTAGAAGAAGCTCTATGGGGAATGCACCTTGAAGATCCACTTGAGAATGCCTTAATATGTGCCACAAATACCACTTGGAAGATATGACACTTGGATTCTCAAAGATGCTCGATTCAAGCGACCAAATGTGCAACATGGTATCCAAATATGTGATGCCAAAAAGTACCTGCGAAAATTGCATCTTCAAATGAGTGGGACGATGATGCAACGTATAATTACAATTATTGCAATTATTAAGACAAATATGTATTATTACCTTTTTATGTATTTTAGTAGTTTTCTATTTTATTATTTTAGGGTTTCCTACGATTTTAGGGTTTAATGGTTTTAATATAAATAGTCTCCTTAGGCCTATTGTATTATTCATTTGATTGGTTTATAAAATAAGAGCATTTGCTTTTAAGAGAGAATTGTATTCTCTATCCCTTGTATTGATTTGATTAAATTCATCAAACAAGAAGTTGGTCTTAAGAGTTGATTAAGTCCTCTTGATCGATCCAAGTAGGTCTCAAGAGATTAAAACCTTCTTGATTGAGCTACAAGCTAGTTTCTAGGTCTTAAGAGCTTCAAAACCTCTTAATTGATCTTATAGCTAGTTCTTACGCTGCTCCAGGTTGGTATCAGAGCTGGGTCCCCTTGATTTCTTAACTAAGGAACGATTTCTGGTTATCATGTTGAGTTAAAGCATCTATCCAATCCAAGACGAAAGTCCATTCGTTAAAAGAGAAGAAAATCATGAAATCTACATTGAGATTTATGGTGATTCAATCTTTGATAACTATGAAGATTTGTGTGGAGAGTACGTGGTAATTGCGGGAGATCCATTCTTCGATGCTTATGAAAAGGATGATTTTGAGAATCTATCACGTGCAAAATCTGTGCGTGCAGAATTTGTGCTGTTTCAAGATTCTGAAAATTTCAGAGATGGACATATCTTTGAAAAAATTTGTGCACGTTTCGTGTAAAAACAAGTTTTGGGAATTTTATGTTACTTGCAGATTTTTGTGAAAAAACAGTTCTGTTCAAAATTCGGGCAATTTTCCTTTCGTGCAAATTTCGTGCAAAATCTGAAGTTTCCATATCTGAAGTTTTCATATCTTCATCCTTGTCATTCAAGAAAATATTCAAAAAAGATTTATCTGCCAATAATGTGCGTTAAGATTCGAGGACGAATCTTTCTTGGTCGGCGAGATCTGATGTATCGTATAATTGCAATAATTGCAATTATTAAGACAAATATGTATTATTTCTTTTTTATATATTTTACTAGTTTTTCTATTTTATTATTTTAGGGTTTACTATTATTCTAGGGTTTTATGGTTTTTATATAAATAGCCTTCTTATGCCTATTGTATTATTAAGTTGATTGATTATTAATAAAGAGAGTTTTTGCTTTTGAGGCAAAATAATATTCTCTATCCCTTGTATTGATTTGATTCAATTCATCAACACAGTAAGTTGGTCTTAAGAGTTGATTAAATTCCTTTTAACTAATCCAAGTAGGTCTCAAGAGATTCAAACCCTCTTGATTGAGCTACAAGCTAGTTTCTAGGTTTTAAGAGCTTCAAAACCTCTTAATTGATCTTCAAGCTAGTCTTATCCTTTTTCTTACGCTGCGCCAGGTCTTAAGAGCTTCAAAACCTCTTAATTATTCTTCAAGCTAGTCATATCCCTTCAGTTCGTGCAAAAAAAGTTTTGGAAATCTTCTGTTATTTGCAGATTTATGTGAAAAAACAGTTCTGTGCAAATTTCGGGAAATTTTCTTTTCGTCCAAATTTCATGCAAAATCTGAAGTTTCCATATCTTCATCCCAGTAATTCAAGAAAATATTCAAAGAAGATTTATCTGCCAAGAATGCGCTTGAAGATTCGAGGACGAATCGTTCTTGGTTGTCAAGACCTGATGCAGCGTATAATTGTAATAATTGCAATTATAAAGACAAATATGTATTATTACCTTTCTATGTATTTTAGTAGTTTCTCTATTTTATTATTTTAGGGTTTTCTACGATTGTAGGATTTTATGGTTTTTATATAAAGAGCTCCTTAGGCCTATTATATTATTCACTTGATTGATTATTAATAAAGAGAGCTTTTGCTTTTGAGGGAGAATAGTATTATATATCCCTTGTATTGATTTGATTCAGTTCATCAACACAGAAAGTTGGTCTTAAGAGTTGATTAAATTCCTCTGAATCGATCCAAGTAGGTCTCAAGAGATTCAAACCCTCTTGATTGAGCTACAAGCTAGTTTCTAGGTCTTAAGAGCTTCAAAACTTCTTAATTATCTTATAGCTAGTTCTTACGATGCGCCAACCTGATGCAGCGTATAATTGCAATTATTAAGACAAATATGTATTATTTCATTTTATGTATTTTAGTAGTTTTCTATTTTATTATTTTGGGGTTTCTTACAGTTCTAGGGTTTTATGGTTTTTATATATAAATAGTCTCCTTATGCCTATGTATTATTCACTTGATTGATTATTAATAAAGAGAGCTTTTGCTTTTGAGGGAGAATAGTATTCTCTATCTCTTGTATTGATTTGATTCAATTAATCAACACAAGAAATTGGTCTTAAGAGTTGATTAAATTCCTCTTAATTGATCCAAGTTGGCCTCAAGAGATTCAAACCATCTTGATTGAGCTACAAGCTAGTTTCTAGGTCTTAAGAGCTTCAAAACCTCTTACTTGATCTTCGAACTAGTCTTATCCCTTTTCTTACGTTGCGTCAGATTGGTATCAGAGCTGCGTCTCTTTGATTTCTTAATCAAGGAACGATTCTGGTTATCATGGTGAGTCAAAGCATATATCCTATACAAGACAAAAGTCTATTCGTTGAAAGAGAACGAAACCATGAGATCTACAGAGAGATCTATGGTGACCCGATTTCGATGTTTATGAAGATTTGTGTGAGGAGTATGTGGTGATCGTTGGAGATCCAATCTATGATGACTTTGATGTCGACGTCTCCGCGGAAATCTTGTTGGTGAACCTTACCATACGAGCTGGGAAAGACATAATGGTGGTGAAGACTCAGCATTGTCATCTCGTTCATAGATATGAAACAAGACTGTCATCACGTAATGATGGTAATTATGTTCCAGCCAATCAAAAGAAAGAAGGCATAAAACAACTTTGATGCATAGGTATTGAGAAAGAGTTGTTCTTAGCTTTAGAGGTGTCCAAGTAGACAAAATAATCAGCCAATAACAACACACCACATCAACATTTTTTACTTCAAAAGTTGGACATCAGTTGTTGTTAAATAAATAACTTCATATTGATATGGGCTGCAATAATTATATAGCCCACTAGCCACAATAAACCCATTAGCGTAAGCAACAAATGTATAGTTATGAGTGTGTAAAAGCTCAGTGCATCTTTTCGTTTTCCTTTTCTTCAACTCTGTTCAGAAACCATAGCGGCAATCCGCTTCACCTTCTTCGGAAAATTACTGATATCATTGATTACTAATTTAAACATCTCCAGTTTCTTAATCAAAAACCTCACACAGATCTCATTTACTCTCTCCTCCTGATTCTTCACCGCTCCGATTCAGCATCAAATGGATTGGATAGGATTCGATACGGAGGTTTAAGACAGACGAGAGAAGAGAGAAGAGAGAAGCCGAGAGCGGTTGTTCTCGGGTCGGGTTCGGCGGGTTGTCGATTGGTGAAAGGATCGATGTGAATCTCTAGGACGTCTTCTCGCTTCAACATGTGTTCTTACTCTCGCGTTTAGGTAAGTTGCTGAGCCTATTTCACATATTCAACTTGCGACTTCGTGAAGTAGTCCAAGCTTGATGTTGATTTTATTTTGATTTGTTTATGTTGTGTTTGATCGTCGTTTGTGCTTCTCATCGTCTATGCCGTCATTTATTTTTGGAGAAACAAATCGAAGCAACATACAGAGATATGCCGCTTCACATGGCGAACCTTGAGAAGTTCAATTGATCTGATCGCTTCCTCTCATTATCTTAAGGTTAGACTTACTTCCTCCATCTTAATCGTTTCGTTTGCTTACTGATGTCCATCGCAGTAGATTCTTTCTCACGGATTTGACTGTTCTCCCTCTCACGGATATTTTTTTCTCTCTCTCACAATCATGTTGTTGTTGTAATCTATCTTAATTTTGGAAATCAATTTTTTAAGGTGTTTGGAGAGATTGGGTAGACGATGGCGGCATAGATACAGTAATGATCACAGTACTGGCCGTGGAACTATAAGAGGCAATGGATAATGTTTTACAGAGTGAATGGAGTATCAATTCAAGGCTCTGGTGTTATCAACGGCGTGGCCAGAAATGGTGGGACCTTCCTTGAAAACCTAACAAGGGCTTTAACGGATTGACTTAACGGGTCCTTGTGACAGTCCTGTGGTTAGTCGCATTTTATGTTATGGTTGGGGTACTTGTGACAGTCCTCAAGGGCTTTTGGTCTAGACATTGATGGTCACATGCATTATGGTTGTCCAGCGCAGATTCTTGAGCAGGTGAAGGTAGCATATGACCTACCTATAGTCACTGATGTTCATGAAGCAATCCAGGTACATGAATCACTAAAGAGATTGAAGTTTAGCAAGTCGTTGGTACCTGCTGATACTTTTTTCACTTATTTTAGAGTGAAGAAGTTGGCAAGATTGCAAAATATAATTCAGAAACAAGCATTCTTATATCGCCAAGGAAGATTCTAAACTTTCATTCTTCAAGGCTCTTGCTTGTAGCTTTCAGTCTTGGGGTTCATGATTTAAGTTGTTAACTACAATTCCAGACTGATATTTTGGTTGCAGCAGCCAAAACAAGAAAAATTAACAACATTAAGAAAGGATAATTATCTGCTCCTTATGTGAGTTCTTTGTTCTTATATGTTTCAAGCTGATAGAAAATGTGGCTAGGATATTGTCGATGACTATATGATGAACACTTAGGTCATGAAAAATTCAGCCAAGAAGGTTAGACTGGCTGGGAATCCAAATATGATGGTTTCTGAAAGAGTAACCATGTTTGGATGCAGTAAGTTATCATCTCCTGTTCAGATATTGAATCAGAAGGCTTTAGTATGTTATGTCGTAAACAAGTAGACATTCTCAAATTGCATGCTAATATATTAGGACTTATAAAAATGGATTGCTGAAGTATACATCAAAGGGTTCTGAAACACTTATTAGTCTGTCTTTGCAACTGTCTAACTGCTACTTTGCTTTGTCTTGTATAACATATGATTTAATAGTATACCGCAAAAATTTGAACGGATGAGGGAAGCTAATTGTCCTGTTGTATGTGAATCTAGCTTTCTCGTTTCTTTTACACATTGAGTATTCTGCTTTATATTGTACATTTGTAATTCTTATATAATCCAGAGCCAACGAAGCTTATGAGGAGTTTTGGATTATGAGGAAAAAGATGAGAAAGTCCCAAATTCTTGAAGTAAAGCTAACGGTGAAGCCGTGAAAAAGTTAGTTTGTTTTGCTTCGACCTGTGTAAATTTCTGATTCTTAGACTATGATTTTGTTTTGAACATATTTGAAATATAGTGGTTGTTTCTGAATTTGGATTTATGATTATGTTCATGTGCCGATCCTAGATTGAACGTGCGATATAGGAAAACAAGTCGATTTTACAAATTCTGAATTACACCTATGTTGGAAGGCAGATCAGTTTTCAGAACAAAGAACCACATGGTCCCCATAAATCTGAGCTGAGGTGTGAAATCCAATGTCTCCCCATGTCCTATGATTAAAACGCATATGTAAAAGGCAAGCATGAACAAGTAGATATGATCTCCTTTTGGACAAGTTATGTTTACCTTACATTTAGTGCGCTCGTTGTTTGAACCCACTTAAGTTTACTCCTTTAACGGTCTCCTGTATGAAGACTTGTGCATATATGGCCTTACGAAATATGAAATATGATTCTATCACAATATTCATATATATATATATATATATATATATATTGTTTTTTATTTGGGTTGTTAATGTTTACTCGGTTTAGGTTCATGGATTCCTGAGGGGACACCACTGAATCTACAAAATATACGCAATTCTTTGGTGGATTTTTCGGAACTAAAATTTGTAGACTCTTTAACGCAAACTTCCATAAATTTAAAGTTGGTAGTGGCCTGCGTGCTAAGGGACCATAAAAAAAAAACTATGATTCACAGTAGGAGATCTTACTCCAAAAGTCCATCCGCTATGCGAGATAGAGAGTTTAGGCAACCTAAAAAAAACAAAATCATCTTTGACAGTTGAGTTTGTTGTGGAACCTCGTGCCAAAGGAATTCTCATACAATGTCACTCGAGATTGTCGTTACCAATCTTGATTGTCATTACCATCTTACATCGTCCTTCTGGGTTAAGAGATCTCGTTACTTTTGAAACACTTGAGGTTGGGGTTGTCAATGGCTTTTGAACTTTTTTCTCTACACGATCAGGACCTGTTCTTCGTTTCCACTGGGCTACGCCCCTCTGTGGCTCTGTTTTGGGATTCATTTTCCAAATTTAAATCACAATTTTAGTAAATATATTATTCAAGAAAATAAATTAAAAGATGTGAGAACTAAAAATGTGAAGATGGTATCATTATAAATAGTAGCATGACAACAGAAGAAGTAGAAGAGCACTTCGTTTTTATAAAAAGAACTTTGATTGAAAGAACACCGCATAAGCTAATAATTTAAGCATGATATTTTACAAGTTTTACGAATTTACTGTACATTATTTTTTGTTGGTTTATTAATAAAAATTTCTCAATGATAAAGACCGATCAATTTCCACATTATCGACACGATCTTTAAGGCACTTGAGATTTCACACTAAATCTGATCTTTAAGGCATCTGACACGATCTTTAAGGCATTGATCGGTCTTTATCATTGAGAAATTTTGAGACAAGCATATAATTTTTTCAACCTTAGAAATATTAATATGAATGCTCGACTTCCATGAAATATTTATTTAAACAGATGATTATGTGTATTGTTTGCAGATTATTATGTGACATATGAGATTCACAGAGGTTAAAGATTTAACTGAAGTGTATGAGGATGATATATTTCATCAAAGAGTTGATGCACTCTCCCAGTATCACTTTACAAAAGGTAAAAATAAAACTGGTTTGGTGGCGGCAACGTTCATCACTGAGGGACCATATACCACGGCTATTGTGGCGGCAGTAGATTTTCCAGCGGTTGGTTCTCTTCAGCTAAGAAAACCGGCTAATGCGCTCTCTTTATCCACTTGGTTCGTTCATGTTTCCAGCATTGACGAATGGTTCTCTCTCACTCTTACCTACAGAATCTTGACATTTGATCTTTAGAAATAAGAGAGTATCCTGTGTTATGTGTTCTGGATTCTTGGGCTCAAATCATACCACAATATGATGTTTTGTTTCACTAAGTTTAATCTTTTTTGCGTTAAGACTGGTCTCAAAATTTGAGACTTTGCTTTAAGAAATTGATTTTGTGATTAGGTCCATGGATATGTGAAGTTAGTGATTGAGTTCATATACAATTTCTACTTATTTATGCTTATGTTGATATTGGTTTTCAATATTTTTTTTACTCTTCTTAAGGATTACTGCTACAGCTTTGGTATGGAAATATGGAGAAATAAAGGGTTCTTAGTCTTGGAAAGGTCTCTCATGTGGAATGGTAAGGGCTCTCTAAGCCTGTTTTTTAAGCTTCACATGATTTCACTTTCAGAGCTCTCGAGTGATAAATGGATCGTTCTTCTTATTCAGGTCCCTTTGTTTGGTAGAGCTCTTAGTGCATGCTCATAGCATTTCTTTTACAATGACGAATCTCTTAAGGTGAAGAAACTTTCTTTATCCTTACTTAGCTAAGTGTATCAGATCATTTGGTGTATATTGGACAAGTGAATTAGGCTAAAGCTCCTGCTCCATTCTGATATTTGTATTTGCTTCTTTTCGTAGCAAGACTCCCTCATTACCACATGGTTTCGTTGATTGGTTATTTTTGAATGCTCCTATATGCCGTCGTATTGGTCCTGGCATGCCTCTCCCAACCGCATCTCCCAGAATCATTGACATGATACAAAGCTTGGCTGGTTCAGTCTATTCCCACGAACACGACTGAGCTTCCTCGAGTCTCCAATGTACTCTCCGCAGGTTCTTCAAACTTTTTGGACACAAGATAGTGTTTTTTTATACTCTTTGCTCTGTATTTTCTTGATTCAAAAGTTCGAAATTTGATGCAACAATCAAACATAATCATTGTGTTGCTTGCTTCTAGACAATATTTGGGTTTTTTTTTGTACTTTCAGAATTGTTTTTGTTGAACTGAGTATCCTCTGTTTTCTATGTTAGCTCTATTTTGCTTAGGAAGAAACTATTTTGTATATTGTTTTAATTGATATGTTTTGGGTGTGTACAAAGGATCCTCGCTTGGGCGATTTCGGTTGTTTCAGATTCAGATTTGAAGAAGTTTGGAGCTCATGTTGGTTCCTCAGTTTACAACCCCATTGACAATGCTGCTGATCGCAATGTTAATATAAGGTAAATTAGTACAAACCACATTTTCTTACTGTTCATCATTTCTTCGAGTTCGAATATATTTTCATGTGCTATTGGGAAATGATGAGTATGAAAAGGTATAAATATTTTTTGAAGTGGAACTATAAATGTTTGTGATCGTGCTTCTGGAAGACCAAACGTGAAGAATGTGACTTTACTACTAAGTAAATGGTGGGGATCAGGAATTATTCATGCCAGGGTTTGGATTTCGGATGATCGCGATGTGTATATCGGTTCTGCTAACAATGACTGTAAATCTCTAACTCAGATATGTCTCAATATAGATAAAATAGAATATTGGCTACAATGAATAAGATATTTGGATTTTGTTCGATGATAGAAATTGGGATTTACTTAAGTGGATGTTTTCAGAATGTCCGAGAAGTTTAAATTTATTTTGATAACTTATGGAGATTAGCCTCTCTCGACTCTTCAACTCATAAGAAGTGTATCAGACCAGCAATGGCTGATCAACAAAACTCTTCCTTGCTAGTCCCATTTTCTTTCTAACAAATCAAGATGCATGTAAGTGGAACTAAAAAGTGAACGTGAATCAATGATTCTTAGAATTAAAAAGATTTGTTTTTCTTTCAGGTCACCTCTTACAAGGTACATAAAACACCTAATGTGTCCCCAGGTTATCCTTCACAATCTGAGCCTGATATGTTCAGAATCGATTATCGAAACTTTGTGCTAATGATCATGTTTGCGATTCTCTTGGTTTATTTTTTTAACGATTTTGACATTCAAAAGGATTAAAGATCAAATTGTAAATGGGTTTTGTAAACGTTTTTTATGATTGTGTATTAAGTCATTACACTAATATTTGTAAAGAATTTTTGTTCATAGGGTCAAATTAAATAAGTGACTAAAAAATGTTATGCTAATGTCTTATGTGCAAGTTACCTCACCTTACTACGAACAAGTCGTTAATTTTTTTATGGTTGGTTATGTCATATTAGCTTCTCCCTCTCTTGATCGTCCTAAATGAGGGAGGTTGTGACATTGAAAACAAGTAAAAATCAGTTACAACTGGTTAGTGTGTATGATATATGGTTACATGTACTTCTGCACAACCTTTTTTTCTCAATTTTTGTGTCCACTTTGTCCACATCAATAAACTGTGATAACCGAATTAAAACCATTTGGTGTACGACTGTCATGCCCATTTATCTGCACTGCTACGATGATTATATAAGAAAATGTTCAAATTGGTAAAATTATGCCGCAAGACTATCCATTTCAGAAGCTGTAAAAATTATTGTATGTGTCTTGGACTACGAATAATATAATATTAATTGTTGGCAAAAATGAAAAATTGAAACAAATACTAATTTAGAAAATTTTCTTATATAAAAGGGAAAATGACCATGTAATTTATTTATATATAATTTTACGACGAACGATCACTTCGTAAGATCCTTTGCATTGGATGCTAGCTTTTTGGGGATTTTCATATTCCGAATCAATAAGCACTTTGAAAATTTAAGATTCTACCGATCAAACTGACCTAAATTTATTATATTATGTATATAACTAAAATGAGTTATCAAAAACATTAACATGTGAACATATTGAGAATTTTTAATGTAGGCATTGCATTGTATCTTATTTTCAAAGTCTATTGAATGGAAAATATTAACAAATGCCAAATTTAACAATTTTAATAACTGTAAAAATTATAATATCTGATTTTACTTGAATTTAAACATATACTTAAATTGCAAGCTTTTGGCTAATGCTTAATCCAAGTTGAGATGAAACCATTCTTCAACTCTTTGACAACATGAAAAAATCTAAAATTCCGCCCTTCTATCCAAAGGATGGAGGGGCTAAGGCCTTTGGTGTCCACTCCAGTCAAGAATTGGAGCCTCACAATCACTAGCCAATATGATTTTCTCGCATGCTTTACTCCACATATGAGTGTATGTGTACACACATTGGAATGAAAACAAAAATCGCAAGTTTAATTCCTTAGAATTCACAAAGAGATTTGGTTTGTTAGAAATTTAATTAAGACAGTATTCACAGTAACAATTGGTTTACTTGTTAGATTTATTCATGTTCTAGAGTTAAGGTTTCTCTGATTTTGTATGTACAGTGTCGAACAACACCTTCATAGAGTCGTTCGACATTCCTCGCGAATTTGGCACAGTTTGGATTCTTAATCGAAGTTACCAAAGCCTAACCTCTGTTTTAATTGATTTAAACCCCATCATAATCTGCGTGGTTCTTGCTTAAATTAGTTAATTTAAAACCCCTTTGTCCTAGTTTAATTTAGAGTCTTTAAATTAGTTGTGTGATTTATCGGTTTCGTGGATTCGATCCTTAAGTACTAACGCATTTGCTGTGTACTTGTAGTTAAATACTAATGTTAAATGTTTTGGTGATATAATTTATTAGTTTTGTTTTAACTGGATAAGTATGGTCTCTATGAAAAAGGAAAAAAAATAATTTGCTCATCTACAGAACCCTAATTTAAACAAAACCCAAACAAAGAGATTTGGTTTGCTAGAAATCTAACTAAGATAGTATTCTCAACGATAATTGGTTTACTTGTTTAATTTATTCATGTTCTAGAGTTAAGGTTTCTCTGATTTTTTACGTACGGTGTCAAGCAACACCTTCATAGAGTCGTTCGACACTCGTCGCGAATTTGGCACAATTTGGATTCTTAAACGAAGTTGCCAAAGCCTAATATCTGTTTTAATTGATTTAAACCCCATCATATTATGTGTGGTTCTTGCTTAAATTAGTTAATTTAAATCCCCTTTGCCCTAGTTTAATTTAGAGTCTTTAAATTAGTTATGTGATTTATCAGTTTCGTGGATTCGATCCTTAAGTACTAACGCATTTACTGTGTATTTGTAATTAAATACTAACTAGATTATTGTGTGCGGACTTTGATTTTATATTTGTATGTCATATTCAATGCAAAATTATTGAGCAATTAGAAGATAATGTTAATTGTAAATAATTTTAAGCAATTAGAAGATAATGTTATAGGTTTCTGTTTGACAAAATTACAATGTCGTAGTTTTTATGAAATAAAATATAAAGAGAATTGTTCCATAATTTTAATAGTACTGATGTTGAAAACTACAAAAAAATATCAAACACTTCCTTGTATACGATATTGGTGGTCCTTTTTCTGCACCTTCCCATCCTTACCGGTTATTAGAATTTTGATTATGGATCTCGACTTCACTCTTGAAAGTGCAACATATAGTTGTCCGTGAGAAAAGACATGCCTAGATAGAAACGAACTGACACAAACAAAAGATTTTTGTTGGCTCTTATTAATTGTCATTGCAAAATCTAAAGTCATCGGAAACTGTCTCCAACGCATGTAGAAATGTAACTTTGCATCCGGAGGGTCACAAACATCCTAGGTATCAGATTAGATTGATCGACCAATTAGTCATTCCCAGTAATCATCCTAGCTTGAATAACATGTTTAGCCATCCGTACAACAATAAGTCCAGTCCCATTACAAAATCCAGACAATATTTTGAAGACACATGACAGGTGCTTTGCAATCCAAGAAGATCCATGCCGTTAAGGTACTTGATTGAGTAAGTAGCTTTATCTGGCGGTCCTTTTGATGTTGGTGAAATGCCTAGAGCTGAAGTAAACCTTTCTTTCACCTATTGTTGAACAAATAAATAATAAAAAAACATTTAATAAAATTAAAAAATGGTATCATATATATAGAGTATTTTTAAACAAATACAGAATTGAAATGTGTAGTTTGTTGTGTTAAAAATGTTTAAAACATCATTATGTGTTGTTATCTTAATTAATTGTTATATTTCTACTGATATTAAATGTAAATAAATGTTAAAAAATATTATTGTATCAAATATTATTGTATTAAAATCTAGTTTGATGGAGTTTGCAGAGGTCTCTGATATCTTCAAACATTCCGAAACGGATTATCTGGCGCAATTTTACGATTTATACGGGATCAAGTAGCAAAATTTACCTACATTCTGTCTACATGTACTACAACATACTGATTTTTTTTTTGTTAATGGTTATTAAAGATTTAAGAAGCGTATAACGGTTTCCATAATATTGTCTCACTATTAATAGATATACGGTTTTAGAAGAAATAATTATTTATGTAAAATGTCAAATTTTAATTTTTTCGTTTTGGCTAGAGATTGATATTTTCTTTGGACCCAGAATTTTAAAATACCACTTTTTAAATACCATTTTTAAATTATATTATAAAATGATGTTAATTTTCAAATATACTACTTTTATATGCATCATATGCGGGCTTAGTTTTCTTTTCACATATTGATTTTTTGTATCATTTTTATTCATTAAAATTGGTGATAGATAAAAAGAGTGGCACATAANTATATAAATATTTAAGCGACGAAGTAATACAACAAAAGAAAGACCTATGTTTTGTCTCAAGGAATTCAAAATTTGGATGATGATCAAACAGAACACCATATTTCAGGGAAGAAAAAACAAACCAGATGTACGATCACTACATCATTACCCATTCTTTGACTTGTTCTTCAGTTTCTGTTTAAGGTTCACTATCAATTATTATGAGCTTGAATATCAAAATACCTAGCTTTAAGTCTCTGCTTCAGTTCTTCAATTTCCAACATCTTATATTACTTTACAAACATTGTGGAATGTGATTCAGAAAATTATATCCTAATCATGGACCTTAGTGTTTCATATGTAAGTGGATCCAAGTGCCTGCAAAGTGGAAATAAAAAAGGTATGGTTATAAGTGTTCTATTTGCTAAATCAGTGCATCAAAGCCGTGTGACTACCAGGAACGATCAAGTCTCACAGTCATTATTTCTATAGCTTTTGGTCGTTGACTCAAGGGTCACTCCCAAGGACTAAGGGCTGAGATGCTCTTGTTCGAAAAATAATGATCTATAGTACTC
>OVAP01001740.1:7122-22353 GCA_900406295.1 Aurinia saxatilis | reverse complement strand
CAAACACTTATTAAACACTAAACCTCAATTCTACAAATTTTTAGTCTTAAATAAAAAATTATTAAACCCTAAACGTTATCAATCATACTGGGTTACCCATTTTAAATCCTAAGTTTTAATTTAGGGTTTAAAATCTTAGGATATAGGGTTGAAAATCTCTAGGGTTTGTATTTAGTGTCTAATAAGTATTCAGGTTTAAGTTTTAAAGTTTTAGGGTTTATATCTTAGGGGTTTAGGGTCTAAAATGTTTTTTAGTGTTTAGAATTTTATGCTTTAGGTTTTTAACCCTAAACCTTAAATTCCAAGCCCTAAAATTCTATAAAATATTATAGGACATTTTAAAATTTATCTTAGATTTATTTTTATTTTTAAGTTATTTGTATAATCCCTAAAATTCCAAACACTTATTTGTATTTTTAAATATATATTTCTAGATTTTATTCAAAACTTAAAAACAAATTGATTTGGGGAAGAATGATGAAGGCAAAATTGGATTTTCAAAATTTAATTTTGACACCGTGTATGAAAAAGACAAGACTTTCTCATTTCGTGTATTAATCTGAAAACGATTTTAACTTCGTGTATTAATATAGCAACGCAAAAAAATCGTGTATTTTTCTAGCAGAAGTGATAAAGTTCGTGTATTTTTAAGGTTTTTTCCCTTTTTTTTTCCCCAAAGTGTTTGAGTATATTAGCAAAAACAGAATCAAGAATAGTTTTAGAGCTCTGTTCCCAGACCAGAACAGAGTATCACAAGCTAGATGAAACTCAAACTAGAAAAAACATCACTGGTAATTTGATCGCTCTTGTTGAAAGAGATCGACCAACCAATATGGTGGTCCTCTCGCGACATAGGACTGAAGTCTCAACTCCGATACCACGCTTTGTGCAATCTTTGCTGCTCCCTTGTTCCCCTGGTTATGTTTGTAGCTAAGCTCCCACCCTTCCTTATCCCTTGTGATCGCAATCAGGGGAGCAATGAATCCTCGTACCGCAGGCCACTGTTTGGGGTCTTTTAATGCCTTTATCATGTCCATCGACGAAGACGCAAACGTAACATGTGTGATATGCAAACTGCTTAAGCTTTCCATCGCCCATTCCCATGCATAGATCTTTGCTTCATAACAGTTAGTGATGTTCATGTAAGCTCATCGGCTATGCATTAACACCATACCCGTGTGATCCCGTAACACCCAGGATGCCCCAGCCAGTTGTTTGGATGCACACCACGCAAACCCAATGTTACACTTGACACGACCTAAACTCGGCGGACACCAGTTCTTCGAAGTACCCGCTTTGATTACTATGGCCTCTTGATCAAGGTGTTTAGATTGTAGCCAATGGCGAGACTCTGTGTAGGCTCTGTCCACTAGTTGCGGCCCAGCGAAAATCGCGTTGTCAAAGAGCTTTTTGTTTCTATTCTTCCATAGGAACCATAGCACCCACGGTGAGACAATTCGTTGCTCCTCCAATAAAGATGTTGTTTCCTCAATCTGGCTAAGTGCATAACATTTTCATAGATGGACTGTGAGAAGCCTTCAGGTGGAACCGGAACATGTGCTAAAGCCCAAACCTGTCGTGCATAAGGGCACAAGAAAAGTATATGATTTATTGTTTCGAAATCGCAGTCACATAATAAACATCCATCAGAGGTCCTCATGCCCCGCGTCCTTAATCTCTCTGTTACCGCCAAAGCTCCTTTTAAGGCTTTCCAAAGGAAAATACGAATCTTGGGAGTAGTCTGAAAGGACCAAACTCTTTGTACCACCGGTAAGACCGAAGGACGTGTTTCCACATTTGCATACAGATCCCTTCGCTGCAGACGATGCATCAATCTATACCCAGAGGAGACAGAATAATTGCCATGAGTCCCTTCAGCCCAACAGTATGAATCCTTCACCATTGCGTGTGGTTTATGTTGTCGAATCAGTTCCACATCGCAGGGGTGGAAGAGTTCCCGCAATAGTCCATAGTTCCAATCTTTTTTGTCGGCATTCATAAGGTCACAGACACGAAGATCAGTATTCACTGCATCTTGTTGTTGGCCTGGAATACGATTAACCTTGTCAAACAGCCATGGGTGTAGCCATACCAGCGTGTCTTCACCATCTCCAATCATTCGTTTTAACCCCTGCACCAATAAATCCCTACCATGGATCAAGCTTCGCCAACCATAAGATGGATTGGCTCCCACATTCGCCTCCAGAACATCAGAAGATTCAAAATAGCGGCTCTTAAGAAAGCGGGACAGTAAGTTCTCTGGTTCTTGATAAATTCGCCATACTTGCTTGGCCAACAACGCCTGATTAAAGATCCCCAAATCCCGGAAGCCGAGCCCACCAGATTCCTTTGGCATGGATAAGGTTTCTGCATTAACCCAATGAATCTTGTGTTGTTGCGCTTCATTATCCCACCAATAGTTCATCATCGCGGAGGTCATCTTTTTGCATAAGTCCACCGTTAGTTTGAAACAGGACATGGCGTATACAGGATATGCCATTGCTACCGATTTCAAAAGAACTTCTTTACCTCCTTGGGAAAGAGCCTTTATATACCAACTTGAGAGATGTTTAATACAATTATCCTTAACGTAACCAAAAAGGACTTGCTTGGAGCCACTAAGTCTTTCTGGTAGCCCAAGGTAGATTCCTAGTCCGCCCTCATTCTGAATTCCGGTAATAGCCTTTATCAACAACTTCTCCGCCTCAGGTACTCGAGCGCCGAAAGTAATGGCTGACTTAGCCACATTCACCTGTTGCCCCGAACAATCAGAATAACTTTGAAGGCACATTAGCAAACTATTGCTTTGATTGATGTTAGCTTTGCAAATGAATAAACTATCATCCGCGAACAACAGGTGATTGATCGAAGGTCCCTGTGGTGCAAATCTGATACCAGATAAACGACCGTCATTCTCTGCTTTGTTGAGCAAGAATACCAGAGCTTCCGTGCATAGGACGAAAAGAAATGGAGATAATGGGTCTCCTTGTCGCAACCCCCGCTCAGGTTTCACTAGACCATAAGGCTGTCCATTAATTAAGATCGCATACGAGGCCGAGCTTACACAAGCCACTACCCATTTGACCCATTGGTCCGCGAAGCCTAGTAATCTCAGAATGCCGCTCAAGAAAGACCACTTCACTCTATCGTAAGAATTTGACATATCCGATTTGAAAGCCATGTACTCATTTGCCAGTTCGTCATTGGTCTTTAGACTATGAACTATTTCATGAGCAATCAAAATATTGTTGAAAATGAGCCTCCCTGAAACAAAAGCAGACTGCGTCGGAGCTATGATCATTGGCAGGTGTTTCTTCAGCCGGTTCACAAGGACCTTCGTTACTATCTTATACAGAACCGAGCATAATGATATGGGACGCAGGTCTGTAATGAGTTTTGGGTCATGAACCTTCGGAATCAAAGCTAAATGTGTGTGACTCCATCCCTCCGACATCACGCTTGTGGTAAAAAACCTCTGGACCTCCTCAACAACAGACTCCTTAAGAACATGCCAGTATCGTTTGAAGAAAAAACCTGTAAAACCGTCAGGCCCCGGGGAGCTTTCACTTTTGATGGAAAAAACCGCAACTCTTATTTCCTCCTCAGAAATTTCCCGAGTCAAATCTTTATTCATTTCTTCAGTCACCTTTGCTTGCATATCTGGCAGGGTATCCTCGACCGGTTTAGGTTTATCCGATTGGAACAGAGTCTGAAAATATTGCTCTGCAATCTCGCCTTTTTCTTTATCCAAAAAACACTCTTTTCCGTGCTTGTCCATAAGGGATGCAAGAGTGTTTCTAGATCTTGTCTTTCACAGACGCATGAAAGAAGGCTGTATTCCTGTCTCCACATCTTAACCAATTAGCCCTGCTCTTTTGTTTCCAATAAGCCTCTTCCTCTCGGTAAGCTGACGCTAGTTTGCCCCTCAAATCTCTAATTAAGCCTTCATTCGGGTACAAATTGGCATCCTCCCTCTCTAGTTGGTCTCGTAACTCTTTGATGGTAATCATAGAGTTCCTATTATTGTTTTTCTTCCAACGACTAATCCGCTTACGACACTGTATCAGTTTCATTATCACGTTGTTATGCTGCACTTCTCGCCAAGTAGTTTCTATGACTTTTTCTAGCCTCGGATCCTCAGCAAATCGCTTATCAAAGCGGAAATGACCACGGAAGGTCTCATGATCTTGGATAAACCTGACCAAGACCGGCATGTGGTCTGATCCGTAGCGTTCCAGAAAACATTGCAGCGCAGTGGGAAACAAACTGAACCATGCAATATTCCCAAAGCATCGATCCAGCTTGCTGTAAATCCACCCACTTGGCCGTTTACCCTTCCAGGTAAAGGGGTTCCCTGTCCCTTTCAACTCCAGCATACCACATCCATCCAACATTGTTTGAAAATTCCGGAAGGATGATAATTTTCTAACCGCTCCTCCTATCTTCTCTTCATTAGATAAGAGTTCATTAAAATCCCCAATCATACACCACGCCTCGCTCCTGCTCACAGCAATCCGAGCTAGTCTCTCCCAGACCAAATGTCGATACTCTAGTACTGGATGTCCATAGACACATGATAGATACCATTCGTGTTGTCCTTGTATCACCTTCATGTCCAATACATTTTTATCTTCCTGAAGGAAAACCAAAGTAATATTTTCCTTCCAAAAGATCGCCAAACCTCCACTTGAACCTCGAGGCTCGACCGTTCGTAGATTCCTGTATCCAAGCCACGCATGCACACCCAACAAGAACTGTAAATCATTTTTAGTCTCCATGAGGAATAAGATATCCGGAAAATGCTCCTTACGCATCTCCGAAAGTCGACGAATTGTCTCGGGATTCTCCAACCCTTGACAATTCCAGCTCAGTAGACCTATTGATCTCTTGGCGGGTCATCTTGACCCGCTGTTCTTTGCTCCTTGAGACTTTTTTGATGTGCCAGCAAATCTTCCGTGGCCTTCCTCTTACTACTCACTACTGCCTTTCCTTTTGTCATTCTCGTCTGCTCTGCTTCAGAAATAGGGCTTTCATGCACGCTTCTATTTGGCTTGGCCCTGCCACCTCTACCCTGTGTACCTCTTTTCCTATAGGTTCCCCTTTTCCTTCGTATCCGAGAAAAGCTGGCTTCTCCCGTGCCCAGTGCTACACTATTCGCTTGTTTTTCCATTTGAACACTAAGTGCATCCGCAAGAATCTCGACTTCATAAAGCCCTCCTGTACCCCTGCCCTCTCCTGGATAAGAGGCCAAATCACTTATATTCATGCTTTGTTCACTTGGCTGTTGTACCACCCTGTCATGTGGACCATGATCGGCACTACCCAAGTCCAGGCCTCGTGTGACCTCCCCTTCTCGTTGTAATGCTAGCTTCTGATGCAAGGAACCTGAGCTAAGTTCTGCCACTTGTTTCTGAATGCGAAGTCCTCGAGCATACTTCTCAACCGGATCGGCTATCATCAACGAAACCCTCATTAAATCAAGATTCTCCTTGGATATTTTCGGTCTAAGTGTCAGAGGGTCCAAAGTAACTTGGTCTTCTGTTAGGATACCATACAACGGGTCTTGCGGTTTTATTAGCAAGCGATCAGAATTGACTCCACTAACATCTTCTTGTCCTGGACTTGTTTGGCTAGACGAGATCTGTACTGCTTTCTTCAACCATGGACAATGAAGCTTGTCGTGTGTAAGCCTTTTGCATATGAAGCATCGCATCTTGACTCTCTCATATTCCAAACGTACCTTCCCATCTTTGCTTTTGTCAAGGTTGAGTGCTTTTGTGTTCCTGAGAGGTTTCTGTATGTCCAGAAGTATTCGTGCTCTAGCGTAGCCTTTACGGCTCGTGATTACGGGATCAAACTCCACCTTTGTCGCTTGTCCAATCTCATTAGCAATCTCCCAGACTGATTCCTCTGAAAAGTAATCCACGAGTAAGTCAAAGATCTTAATCCAAATAGGTAGGATCTGAAGGTAGTCATCCGGTGGTTCTTCCATCCATCGCTCGAGTACAATGCTCCAATCTTCATGTAGCCACGCACCCTCCGTGAGGACCTGAATCAGGTCATCTTCAGATTTAAAAACAAACTGAAAGTCTGTTTTCGAAATAGCAAGGCCATACACCCGATTCGATAGGCCCCATCTTCGAGGCATCTCCGAAAGAAGGGTCGACATTTTTTGAGTCTCTGGATTGAGTAATCTTCCGATGAGACTCCTCGAGTTCCTTTCTGTCGCCTTGAACTTCTTGTTGTTTGCAAGAATCACCGGCTTGTCTTCATCTTCTAGAGACATTGCTAACAGAGCGTTGTTGATGAGATCAGACATAGTTGATGTAAGAGAGCTTCTTTCTGGCCTCCAGACGTGAATTAGAGTTCTTATGATCAACCAGAACCCTAGAGCTTCACCAAGATTTTCGAGAATATTTGAGAATATTGAGCAAATCTGCACTAATTCGTGAGGAATAAGGCAGTTTATGGAAAGCGCGGTAAGACAATCTTTGAACCAATTCTTAAGAAAGGAAAGATCAAACCCTCTAAATGGGTTAGAGAGGACTAAGCTAGAAAATCGCTCCGTGAGCCTCTGAATGCTCTTTCTCTCACTTTATTATCAACAATGTTTTTTAGTCAATCATCAATTTGATTAGGTGAAAATCAATTTAGTTATGAGTATCTATGAGATTGTAACTCTTGATGGATATTATTGGGTTATTGAAGATATAAAATTATTTGGATGTCTCGATTGGATTTGAATGAGATTCCAAACTTTATTTTCCTTTATGAGTTTTTTTAAAGGTTGAAAATTTATGACTGTGATATCTAGAATTGTATATGTAGTGATGGATTAGCTTATTGTTGATCAATTGGCTATCAACGAGTGCATGAACTTGATAAGAAGAACAAGACTTGTCTTTTCCAATGTGCTTTTAATAATAGTCATCTAGTGATGATATATATTTTTAAATAGCTACCATATTTCGTAAATTTCAACTTGGATGTCTACGATATTACAAATATGTCTATACATATAAATAAGTATTGTATGTAGTGTTTGGCCATGTAAAGATATATGTAGCCTTCTATTGGTTATTGTAGTTGTTAATGAGTAGGTGACTATTTTCAAATGTGGTTTTAGAAGATTAACTATTTTTAATAATAGATGATTAGTTGTTTGCTGCAATATGAAATTTTATGGAACCATCTTGATATGCTATTACACTTTGTGTCTGATATAATGTAGCATATGTAGCTAAATATATCACATGTAGCTATCTATTTTTAATTAACTATTTTTTATAATAGATGACTAGTTGTTACTGCAATATGAAATTTTATGAAGCTATCTTGATCTGTTTTGACACTTTGTGGTTGATAAGATATAGTTTCCCTATGTAGCTATCTGTTTTAGATTAACTATCTTTTAATAATAGATGACAAGTTTGTTTGCTAAAATATGAAATTATGTGAAGTCATCTTGATATGCTGACACTTTGTAGTTGATGTAATGTGACATAGGTAGATAGTTCCGTTATGTAGATATCTACTAAACTGTCTAAATGTACAAATATATAGATGTCTATTTAGCCATGTAGACATATTTTTGTCTAAACATGCATGTATGCAGTCATACACACATATATATATATATATATATATATATATAGAATATGTAACTATCTATTTTAGATATCTATCATATTTTGTATATATATTGATGTAGTTGTTAATGTAAATATTTTAGGTGATATACATTTTGATCTCATATGGCTCCTACTAATGGTCATCTCACTACAAGAAAACACAGCTATTGCTAGGAAAATCTGCGAAAAATATTGGAATCACAAATTTGCGGGTACATTGCTACTCATTTGCTAGGAACAATAATGGCCTCGCAATTTCGTCGCAAATTTACGAGAAATAATAACCTCATAAATTCCTCGCAAACTTGCGACGAATTTGCGAGGAATTTTCGAGATTAGAGCGTTGAGTAGAGGTGTCCTTGCAAATTAGTAGCAAATTTGAGGGAAATTTGCGAGTTTTAAAACTCTATATAAACTCCACCCTTCTTCCCCTCTTTCCACACCACTTATTACTCTCTCTGTCTCTCAAATCACTTACTCACCTTTCTACCAAACTCAAAATCGTGATTTGGGTTTGAAATTTAAGAGGTTTTTTATTTATTTGCTTTAAATTATTCGTAAATATTTTAGAATGGTCAGTATTATATCTAGGTTCGAAATTTATTAGAAACCGCTATTTTAGCTACACGGAACATAGATTTGTATTAACCGCCCTTTTTTGGTAATTAATTAGTTATTAATGGTTATACCATTTTATTGTAGATGGCAAATAGGTGGAGTCATTACGGTAGATTCTTAGAGGAGACGGACACTCCCGCCCCCACCCATCACGGTACGTCGTCATCCACGTATTCAGTGCGTAACACGTACCCGTCCGAACATCCTCCGCCTTCTCCGGAGCCTAACCCTCACCAGCATGCGCCCCTTTCGCCTCAACAGGAGGCTCCACAACAGGGTCCTTTCGTGGACATGACCCTGCAGCAGTTACTTNATATATATATGTTATTTATTAATTTTTGAATTATTTAAAACAGTTATTTATATTCTTTTTATTTATGTAATATATATCTCTACAGGTTTTCTGATGACGGGATGGTTGCTACAAAGGTTCGTGAGATCATCGAGAGAGATTTCAAAGAGCCTCACGCGAACTGGTCACAAGTCCCCCTCTACGTCAAATAGCGTTGGTTCCATCAATTTGCGGTAAATGTAATAAATATTACCAAAAAAAAATTCTACTATTAAATTTCACAAAGTTAATTAAGTACTTTAACTTGGTTTTTGTTGTTCTCTTCTAACTTTTTGTAGCAAAAGTTCTATTGGGATACCGCCATCACAAGCGCAGTTTAGGACACCTTCTACAAGAAGGGCCAAGACCGACTTATCAATCAAGTCGGTCGATGGAAGGCGAAGTAGCGGATACATGGCGACGCTGCCATGCCAATATGGTTCGACGACAAAGTTTGGAAGGGATTAGTGGACTTTTGGATGCAGCCTACGTCTGAGAAGAAGAGCAAGTCGACTTCAAAAAGTCGTCTTACTCCAATTGACGAGTCTGGCGAACCCGCCAAACACCGATCCGGCCAATGGTCCTTCAGAAAACATGGTCGGAAAATTGTAAGTTTTTCTTCGTTTTATATTTATTACTTTTCATTTTTAAACTAACTTTACTAATACGTAAATTTTTGAGTTTATTTATTAGGCCGAGAAGAAAAAACGGCCCGCAACTATTACGGAGGCTTGGGAGGAAACCCATAGGAAGCCCAATGGTACCTGGCTCTCCAAACGGGTGGAGAAGTTGCACGGGCAGATCACTTCTCGAGTCGACGAGGTTTCTTCACAGTCCTCGACTCCAGACGGCGACCGTGTCGAGCTCACTCTGGAAGACATAAACCGAATCGCGATCTAGATAATCAATTTTTTTTTAAACTTGTTAGTATTATTATATTCTTATTTTTATTATTCATTCATTTGGTAATTTATTATTTAGAATATTTCTTTACTAATTAATCCGTCTCTTTCAGGTGCTTCCCCGTAAAAAGAGGAAAGTTGTATGTACGGGATCTCTCCAGCTTGGCGAATCCGGTGTTCCTATTTGTCCCGTTCTCTCCCAGCGTGATCCGGTTCTACAAGTTCAGCTCGACCAAGCGAATGCGGAGATAGTTCGCCTAAATGAGAGCATTGGTCAGCTGGAGAACGGGAACATGTACAAATGTTACGACATGTTGTTGGATTACGTGTCGAACACAGATGAGAACTTTCGACGCCTCATCGCAAATGCCAAAGCAGCTACCACGACTACAGCAGGAGCGTCTACACAACAGTATCAGTCGAACCCAGATAATGTTTAAATTATATATATAGTATTTTGTATTTTGAAAACAATTCTATATTTTATAATAAATATTTTTATTTTTATATAATTATTATTTTGGATTTTATAATTTTTTTACTTTTTCAATTATTAAATTCATTAATTCATTTTATTTGTTTATAAATTATTTAATATTTATTTTTTTATTTCTAACAAATTCCTAACAAAATCATAGCAAAAAACACCTAGCTAATTCCTCGCAAAGCAAGTCGTCGCAAGCTCCTCGCAAGGCTATTCATCGCAAGCTCCTCGCAACAGAATTCGTAGCAACCTCCTCGCAACAGCTGTCGTAGCAAACTCCTCGCTAACTACATCGTCGCAAATACGTCGGTGACCGTTTCTTCGCAAACCCGACGCAGACGATACACAAATTCATTTGGTTTAGGACTCACAATTCCTCGCTAATGCTTTGCAATTTAGCTACACTTTTACGAAGAATGCTCCAATCCCTCGCAAAGTATTTGCGAGGAATCCTGCGACGAATTCCGTTTCCACGCAAATCTTGCAACGATTTTGCGATGTTTAGAGCATGGCGACTAGCTACTTGCGAGGAATTTGCAATCGTAGCAAATTCATAGCAAATGCTTTCAATCACCTTATGAACCTTCTCCAATCTCATCATACATATGTTGTAGATATGTCTTGATAAAACTCAAAAACAGTGTTTGGTCCCTCATAATTAATTAATGATATTTTTAAAAATGATGGAGAGATGTCACTTTCAAACACAAAAAAGACAACCAGAAAAAAAAAAAATCTTTTTGTTTTTTAGGGTGTTTTTGGCATCACACACCCATATAATTCATTGACTTTTGCTATTTTCCTAATTGACTACATATGGATGCTAGATACTTAATTTGCAAGAGAGAGGTTGTTATTTCACCAATTCACTCTTATAAATACAGTCAGAATGTTGATAAGAAAATATAATGATGAGTTATGTGCCGTTCAACGAAATATCACATACATTGGGGGCTTTGTAGTTGTGATTGTATATTCATGGTTATAGCGCATCTTGTAAGACACTCTTGTAACTTTAATTATCACTAGGTGAGGATCCGCGCTATGCGAGAATGTTTGTTAATGTATTGTATGAACTATATGTTTTCATTTGTTCTCTTTGTATTTTTTTGAGGTTTATAATATGCTAATTTGGCGATTGTTATAGTTGTTCATTTTGTTATGTAAAATGCTGTTTTTAAAAATTATTTTTTCCTCAAAGATTTTATTTATGAAATGAATAACAAGAGAACTACAATAACTTCAAAAGAAAGAAACCTAAATTTGAAAACCCAAACGCAACATCCAAGCAAAATTTTAAAAGGAAAATATGCATTTTGTTTACCTTGAACAATCCAGACACCTGCATCGATTTATCTTTAACATGACAACCACCCCCACACTGGTTTGTGTTCAACATCAACAGACACCCTGCATCGATTTGTGTTCAGAATCACAAGCACCCCACATCGGTTAGTCTTCAAGGTCAAATACCCAACATAAAGTAATTATATAGAAAAGTTTTGTAACCATCCGGGATGTTCTCTCTCCACATACGACTGCACTTAAAGCAATTGAATATGCACTCTTATTGGCTAAAGGGTCCTCAAACCAAACACTCCACTCACTATTAACCGTTAGATACCGCAATAATATATCAATCCTCGTGTCTAGGACTGGGAATTCGGGTACCCGTTCGGATTCGGGTCGGTTTCATTCGGGTCTTCGGTCTTCGGTTATAGGAAATTGGTATCGGGTGTTATAAAATTTCGGTTCGGGTCAGTTCGGTTCCAGAAACAAAGTACCGTTTTCATCCGAAAACAATTCGGGTCCAGTTGGAGTTTGATTCGGGTCCCAAAATACCTGGGTTTTTTCAACATTTTAAACCAAAAATAGCTACAGTTCGGGTTTGATTTTATTTTCAATGGTCAAAAAAATCATAAAAATAGGTTTAAATTGAATAATTGTTTGGTTAAATTTTGATAAATATAGCTAATAACTTTGTATATTTTAGTTATATTTTGATATTTCAATTACTTTGATTTAAAAATGACTAATATCTCCAAACTTATAATTTTAATTCTGGATTAATATGTTATATTAACTTTATATATAGTTAATATTTTAGGTGTATAATTGTATTTTGAGCATTTTCGGGTACCCGTTCGGTTATCGGTTCAGTTCCATTCGGGTTCGATTATTCGGGTATAGAAATTTAAANGGGTACCCGTTCGGTTCTCGGTTCGGTTCCATTCGGGTTCGATTATTCGGGTATAGAAATTTAAAACCCGTTCGGGTATTTTGTCGGTTTCGGTTCGGGTTCGTTTCTAATTTTGGGTTGGTCGGTTCGGGTCTTCGTATCCGGGTATTATGCCCAGCCCTAATCGTGTCCATAAAAGGCCATTCACTCGGCTTTGGTTTCACTTTTGTATACGATCTTAAACTGTGCAACATAAAATAGTTAGCTTTATACAACATTTAGATTAAACAAATGATTCAATCCACAAACCAGTGGTGTAAGTGCTAAGTAATATTTATTTATTTTTTACTTTTTTTTATTGTCGACTATTTTTAATTCTTTTGTATTTTATAGAATAGACAACTTTATTATAAAAAATAGATAAAGAACACTTTGTTCTGTTTTCAAACAAGTGTTGTTTGGCATATAAAGATTAAATTAAATTCAGGACATGATGAATGATGAAAAACATGTATGTATTAACAAAGAAACATTTATAGAATTTATCAAAGGTTAAACCTAGAAGTTTGAGATTGGTGTTTGCGAGCGCTTGAAGGTGGTCGGCTTCTGAAATTTTCACGATCTATTGAAGCACCAATGTCTCGTCGCTGGTGCAATACGTATGAAAATGCGTTCTATGTGATCTTGTACAGGTTTTGAGCATAGAAGTGTGAGAATCAGACATGAAGACAATGTCCGACCTATATATCAACACTTTCCCACTTAACGATCCAGTAAGAACAATCACAATCATAACTGTCACTTTCGTCATATCCCCTTCCATATCTCTTCCTCCTTCAATCTCTTCTTCACAACAACTTTCTGACAATGGCGGATTCGAACTTACATTAACTCATTCATAATACTCAATCTCNTCCGTAACATACCCTTATTCTTCATCCCCATCTCTATATCTTCTTTTTCTTCTCCCTTTTACATCTTCATCATCTTCCTCTTCTTCTTGTAACTTCTCAACTTCTTCGTCACTATATTCGATTTCAGTTTGCCGCTTTTACTCTTCTCGTTCTTAAACACCACATCTCTTATCATAACCACTTCTGTCTCTTCTTCCACCACATGTTTTGTCGATAAAGAAATATCTTTAGATTCATGAATTAGTTCTTCTATGATTTCGAAGGCGACACTGCTTGTCCTCTTGTGTCTCGATGATGTTGCTTCGTCTTCTACAATCTCTTGATTCTTTGTCTTCTTCTTCTTACCAATGGGCATTAAAATAACAAACATATCCGAACCTCCGCCGCGTTAGGACATATGTTAAAGAGAGCGAAGACACGCGCCACCGCGAATTCATTAAAAAAAAAGTTTTTATTCGATTTTCAATGGGACATGGGGTTATGACGGGCGGTGCATAATTTATAGTACTGGGAAAATAGAACTATGAGCAGAGATTAAGAGTCTAGAATTGGGAGTTTCAATAATCAAAGAAAACGGCTACTCCATGATTTGGAAATCAGGGAGGGGGAGTCTTACCTGTGAAATTAATTAGTGAAGAGGAGAGAGGGGCTACTGGAATCGGGTTGTCATTAAACTTCTCTTCTTCAATTTTACAGGTTTTATTCGTTAAATATTTTTCTAGTCTCATAAACCCTGCAACCATTGCTATTTTTGTGCGTTACTATTCAATACCTTAAAGTTGATGACAATTTAAATTAGTTACGTGCACGGATGTCTATATCTTAATTGTATTTTAATTTTCCAACAATTCTTATAATTCTGTTCAAATATGACTTGCTGGAGAAAAATATATATATATAATTTTGGAAGCATGAAGCAAGCAACAAGATAAACCGAGGGCTAGGTAAATTTGCATTCAAATACATAATAGGCTTTAAGGGAACATTTAGGCCCATATCTATTAAACCTTGGATTGTCCTGTCATCATCATCCACTCTCCCGTTGGCCAACATTTTGTCTCTTTCACCCAACTTAACAACAGCTAAACTGGTATGTGACTGAGAAAGAGATTGTATGCCCACAAACCCTCCATTTCTGTTTCTTTGTAGCTCATCATCTGCTAATCCAAGGTTCTTTTCCTCTTTACATTTCATTGTACTTGTGCCGTAATCTCCCACTTTTCATTTTCACTGGATTTGCTGTACCCATTCATCGAAATGTCTTAGCTTTTTTGTAAGAGTGTGCTGCTTTCTTCAAAACCCATCTTCAATTCTATTGTTTCGTAATAGCAAATTGTGTATTTCTGATTCAAATTGATGCTTAATTGAAGCATTGTTTCTTAGATGCTACTGGTTTTGCTTTCGGGTCTGAAAAGACAAGAAATTGTTTCGTTTTTACCTTTGGAATATCTTAAATTTGATTTTTTATAGAACCATCTTGGGTTCTGGTAGTGGTTTTGTTTTTATTGGTGTAGAATGCAAATGCCACTTAAGTTTCGTCTGTTAGATTTCAAGTCGTCTTCTTAGTGGTTAAATCATGTTCTTTATGATTAAGGACT
This sequence comes from Aurinia saxatilis, assembly GCA_900406295.1. Classification (NCBI taxonomy): domain Eukaryota; kingdom Viridiplantae; phylum Streptophyta; class Magnoliopsida; order Brassicales; family Brassicaceae; genus Aurinia; species Aurinia saxatilis. Next base: position 7,696 of record OVAP01001740.1, on the reverse strand, counting down.
TGTGGTTGACTGCTTGTTTCCTCTCTTGAACAGGTCTTATTACCAGATTGAAGTCTAGATCGTTCTGGATTTTACAAATATTGGTTGGCTCTGTGGTCTTAAGATGGCAACTTATGTTTCTCCTGGTTTGACTCATCCGGATTCTCGGGTGCTCACTGTTCTCAGAAAGAGTGTATTTACCTGAAACTCATGTACGCAGCAGGTTTAGTTGCTTTAGAATGATTGAACTCATGTTGTTTCCGACTCTTCACCAATTATAAACTCTTCAAATTCTCATTGCTATGTTTTTTAGGCTGGAATGGGTGGTGGAAGTGGTATGGGCGGGGCACCTATAATAGCAGGGGTTGCAAGAGCAATGGGTAATCAGAACTGCAACGGGTACGAGTTGAGTGCTGTCTAGCTCTGAAATTTTCTGTAGATAACATATTAACAAAAGGCATTCTTGGTTTAAGGAACCCTCTGACTAGTATAGGTGTCGCTATGGTAAGGTTTACTAAGAATTGGTACAACAGATGTAGCTGAGTAGGTTAAATCAGACTACAGATTTGGTACATTTGTAACAGCGACACAGGAA
>OVAP01001739.1:0-22358 GCA_900406295.1 Aurinia saxatilis | reverse complement strand
CTAAGAGAAGTAATTGGTACCACGAAAGTAGACCAATTTAGAATTCTGTCTTAGTTGAAGTTAGCATTGTTTAGGACCTGAATAGCCATCAAGTTAAGTCCCNGAATTCTGTCTTAGTTGAAGTTAGCATTGTTTAGGACCTGAATAGCCATCAAGTTAAGTCCCATTGTCTGCCATTGGTGTCCCCTAAGTCTAGCATTTTTATCCCATTGAATTTAAACAAGTAGCAATTTAGTCAAACCAATCAAAAACCCAATTTCTATTTGATTTAGCTTAATAAGAAGGTTAAGTAAGACATAGTGTAGCAGCTGGAACTTGTGGAAATTGATCCTTAACCACTACATCGACATTGTAGTTGTAAGGTCTCAATTAGAGTAAAAACACGAAACTTATTAAGCAGCAAACCCATTTGGGTACTGTGACGTTGTGACAACCACAACCGAGAAGAGTTTGCAGGAAGCAGCCTCGTTGCTGCTCAGGTATGTTGTCTATTCATCTTCTTATCATTCCCGTTTTTTCATATTTGACTTTTGAATTCTCTTATTTCTGTGTTTGTTGCTAAGGGTAAAGAAGTTGCTCTTGCTACTAAGAACACGGAGTCGTTTACAACGATAAGAGAATCTCTATTCAGGTAAATATGATTGATTGGTTTATTCAAGTTTGTTGCTTTCTTTGAGATGGAAGGTTGATTAGTTTTTTCATTGAATGTGTAGAACGAAGATGGAACTAAGACTGAGTACTGAGTTTGGAACCCTTTTTGTTCTAAGTTTGTAGTTGCTATTCTTGGTAGTGTTCATAACATCTTTATTGTAAGTATTATACTGGTTTTTGTACTGCTTTAGTTATCTCGAATGCAATCACTAAGTTTTGTGGTATGTGGAGTTTATTACAGTTATGGTTGTTGGATCTTGAGCTTTTGTGTTTAAGCTGCCTTGTTTGGGCAATTGTGGAGGTTGGAACCGTTGGCTACAGAAAAAAGGAGATGGGGAGAAGAGAAATGGAGTGGCTTTTGTGTGTGAGTGATCATTGTGGAAATATAATTATGGTAATATGTAAGTTGCTTCTGATTCTGAATTTGATTATTAAATTCTACTTCTTTTTAGCTTATGTTAAGCTTGTGTTTTCCTCTCGTGCACAGGCAATTAGGCACTCCTACCGGTTTGCCTTTGAAATTCACTGGAGGACTAAGGACAACCAATTCTTATAATATTTTTGTTGTTGGTGAGCTTCGCTGTGGGAATTTTCGAGGCTTCGTGTTACTTTTATCACTCAAAGTTTAATAAGTAGGCAGAGAGAGGAATTACACCACTTGAAGATTTATTAAAGAGTTCTGTCTACTGAGTACTGAGAATAGGAAAAAAAGAGGTGTTCATGATTATGTGTAATTCAACTGCTGCGTATTTTATTGTTTAATTTACTTTACATGAGGCTAAGTACTTCAACAATTTGACTTGCTGGCTTTTGCTAGGGAGATGAAATTCTTGTTGATGTCAGAGGAAAATCATCATTTGAACAAACACACATGAAGTCCTTTGGACTACAGGTAAACTCATGTCCACTTTTCCTGGTTTCACTGAAATGAGTGTAGATAATCAAGTTTGATGCTAATGAACAATTGGCAAATGGGATGCTGATGCCTACATCAAAGTGGATGATTATGTTCATGTAAATCTTGCTCAGTTAGTAAAACCAGTCATGTCTTGCAAATTGCATTAGCTTTGTTCCAAGAGAAGTTTTATCAAAGTGTAGTTATAATTCAGGAATGCTTAGTTCGACACTGGTTCCTTTGGATTCTTTAGACTTATCCTCTCACTTTCTCAATTTCCAAATGGGCTAATTCTCAACTTAAAATATCCTTTTTCAGGCAAGTACTTCACCAGTAGTTGTTGTTTTTATTATGTAAGACTTGATATTTGGTTTATGAAATGATGCAGCTTCTGGATGTTTAAACATATATAGATTGGATATTTTGAAAATTAAATCATTAGCAATTAAATAATGAATTATAGCATATTTTGAAGTACAACAAAATTAAATATAGCAATTATAAAAATATATTAAAGCATTGTCAATTTGCTAGTGTAGAATGAACTATCTATCATAGCACGACTTATGAACTGTAAAATAAAATAATACAACATTCAATAACGCTATGGAATGGTGGCACTTAAGATAGAAAACAAAAAATAATGCTATCGTATAGTGGTACTTACCATAGCAAACAAAAAATGGTTATAGTATGGTGACACCTACCATAGCTGCTGATGTCAGATCGTTCAATAAAACGCTATCTATTACATGTGATAGCAAAAATTTTGGGCTATCAATGACCGAATTTCTTGTAGTGCAACCACCACGAGTCACTCTAGGTAACTACAATGCTCCCAATTCTTTCATCACCAATCGATCTCCAATAGTCTTGCCGGTTCTTAAGAACCAAGGCTTCACCATTCACCCTTAAGTGATCGTTTTGGTGAAGCAAAATCAGTTCTGAGGTCATGCTAGTCAACATCATATGAAACATTTGGAGACTTTTGAAGATATTTGCAGCACCACAGGAGGAGATGGAGTACCAGATGATTATGTGGTGTGCAAACTTTTTCAGTTCTCTTTAGCTGAAAAGGCTCTAAGATGGTTCAAAGCTCTTCCAGATGGTTCACTTGCCAATTGGGATGAAGCTAAGGCAGCCTTCCTTTCTCACTTCTACACCAAAAGAAGATCAAATCAACTCAGGAACAAGATCGCAGGATTTCAGCAAGGACCAACGGAGTCTTTCTATGAAGCGGTGGAACGTTTTAAAGAATACACAAGGGATTGTCCTCACCACGGCTTCAATGATGTGACCTTATTGAATATCTTTTTCAGAGGCATCATTGAAAAGTTCCAGAACATCTTGAACTCTGCTAGTCGAGGTAACTTCATGCCTAACACAGTTGAGGAAGCTAATGAGTTTATTGATAATGTGGCAGCTAGCAATGCAAGCTATGGTCAGAATTTTGAGAAAAGAAGAGATGTCAACAACATTGATAGCGAACAATTCGACAACATAGAGAAGAAGCTTGATCTGTTGTTCAAGTCCACCAAGAAGAGTGTCCATTTTGCCGATGTCGATGCAATTGAAGAAGAGGAGCAAGTGCAGGATGTGAAATTCGTAGGAGGAAGTTATGGGCAAAATTTTCAACACAACAACAAGCCAGCCTACACCAAACCATTCTCTAACTCTTACCAACAGCCACATCATAGCCTTAACCAAGGGAGAAGCTATGGGAACAATGCTTATCAATCACCACCACCGCAAGATAATAAGATGGAGTCCATGTTGGAACAACTTTTGGAAGGACAATAGAAGTTGACTGTCTCCTTCAATGGCAAGATCGATGATCTCTACACCAACTTGAATGGGAAGATTGAACAGTTGGCGACTCACTTGAAGAAGACCGATCAATAAGTTGCTCAAACAGCCGAGGCAGTTCCAAGGCAAGACGGTTTCCTTCCATCAAAGACGGATCAAAACCCGAAGAAGTTTGTCAACACAATCACCCAGAGAAGTGTAAAGGACGAGGTTGATTGGCTTGAGGAAATGCTTAGAGGAAACACGGACGAAGAGGAGTTTGATTGGGTTGAAGAAGTTGCAAATTCGGCTAGACAACAGACTGGTGTCGATCGACACCAATCGGGAAACTCCACGATGAACTCTATTTCAGGACATGGTGTCGAACGACACCAAGGTCAGTGTCGTTCGACACTCCGTAGCATCGACGTTTACGCCGTTAAGATGTCGACCCCAGCTCGACCCCAACTCGATACTCATCGCGAAGAAGCTCAGAAAGACATGGTGTCGATCGACATCACTAAGGGTGTCGATCGACACCCCCTACAGAATCAGTATCCGGCGACTTGCTCTTCATCAAAACCCACATATCAACTTGCTACAGCCTCTGAACTAGTCTATAAACCTCATGTGCTTAATCCAGACCCTCCTAGGAAGTCCGAGAAAGAACAAGAGAAGGAAATCGAAGCTCGTCGGCAAGCCATCTTGAGGAATGTGATCAAAGAGTCTCCTTCATATAGCTTCATAAAAAATTCACCGGTCATAAAGGGATTCATCAAGCAGGTGAGTGTCACTAAGGTTAGCATTGAGGATTGCATTTAAACAATACTTAAAGAAGTTAGTGCGATCAATCTTAAGTCTCATGAAGATTGCTAAAGAAGCACCCTCTCCACCCACCCTTAAGACTCTTGAAAAGATGGACTGTCAGATTTTTCTTTGATTGCTCAATCAAAGGTATGATAATGAAGAATGCTTTATGTGATACTAGTGCCACTGTGAATGTGATGTCGCAGGCTGTCGTTGGAAGACTTGGTCTTTCATGCCAACAACCTTCAATGTCACCGATAATCATGGCGGACTCTTCGTCGGTGAATGCTAAGGGTTTCGTTCCAAATGTGATGCTTCAAATTGGAGATTGTCTAGTACCTACTGTTTGTACATTATGGATATTAATGAGGAAATTAATAGACCATCGATTCTTGGTTCTTCATTCCTTGCCACAGTTGGAGCTGTAATGGATTATCCAAACCAAAGAGTTTTCTTCTCCAAGATCAACACAAAGGTCTTCTATCACTTTAACCCTAACGGAGGAACCTCTTACAAGGTCATTCACCATGGTGAGAAGCCGAACTCAGCCCCTAAAGATGCTCTCAAAGCAGTCCAACCAATCATCAAAGACACTCCGAACATCGACAAATCATCTAAGGCAAAGCACGTTCGATCTTCCAAGCCATTTGCTACAATCAACATTGTCATCCCAGAGAAGCTACATGGGAGATGATGTTATCAAGGATCGGTTGAATGCTACGATGGTGCTCTTTCCTCAAGTCTCTTCATGGCAAGTCAAAGGCGATGTGCTAGAAGCGAAGGAAAAATATCAAAGATTCCTCTACGATCCACCATGAGTCACTATCCACGCGATAGTCAGGCTAATGACTATAAATTAAGCATTTGGTGGGAGGCAACTCACTGGTGAATTTTCTACTACTTATACTATTTATTTTCATTATTTTTGGTATTTTGAATTTTTAAAAAATACTTACGGATTTTAATATATTTTTTTATAAATTCAGCTAGATTTTTCAACGATTTTCAAAATTATTCTCATGATTTTACTATTATATATTATTTAATATGGTTTATACTATAAAATAAAAGACAAAACAGTTATTTCAAATAAATCAGATTTACTGGTCATCGAATTTTTGTGTCGACCGACACTCTATCTCTTCATTCGATCCCATTGGTGTCGATCGACACCCGCAGGAACAAAGGTAAATGTTTCTTATTTTGCCCTTTTCGATTTATACTTCTTTCTTTTCTCGCCTCAAGATATTTACTCATTGGGAACAGTGTTGTTTAAATATGGGAGAGAGAAATACTGATGTATTTTGCGTTGTCTTGGTTTATTTGTGATAATTTAAAAAACAAAAATTTTGGTTTTTATCGAGTCGTTTTATTGAGTCAAAACCAGTTGGAACTATGATCTTTGCTTGGATGGTTTGATTGTGTCTTTTTCAGATCTGTAACCATCATTTGCAAGGCTAATTTCAGAACAAGACTATTGAAAAATCCAAGGCCAATTGGTTGTACAAAGACATTCATGCTAAACTACGAAGAACCGAACGGTTGGAGCTTATTTCACCTCTTCAATGTGATCAATGCACTACGATTTGATTCTTCCATACATGCTTGTCAGATTCAACAAGTAAGAGAAAGCATTTACTACTTTCCCTTTCGAAAAAGTGACTCATCATACCATTTAGGAAAACTATTAAGGGTGTCCTAGGCTTTCCCGATGATGGCACTTACATTCTAGAGAAACAGAACGCTTGAAGGTAGGTTAGAGACTAACCTCTCGATGATCCAGAACCATAATATATACTATTATTACTACTCAAGTCTGGGGGATGGTAGTGAATATTTATGTTCAAGCGTGGGTTTGGCAAACATTGTATGGGAAGTGAGTCTAGAACTTTTGAATGCATTAGGATCGGAAGAAGAGACAAGCTATGAAAATGTCAATGACTTTGAAATAAGGTTGTGGGTTTATTTGGAATGCTAAGGAAGTTCAAGGAGAAGTGCATGGCGGTCATGTTTGGAATTGGTCGAGCTAATGCGTGGATTACTAAGTTGACTAAGATCAGTTCGAAATTCTAAAGGAAGGTGAGTTCTATATTTTCAAACCTCTTTCATAGTTTAATTAATGTTTTGCTCCCAGACTTAATATATCCTATATTTTATCGGGTTTTAATATAATAAACATATACTAATTTATATTTTAGAATCTATATTATTATTATTAAAGTCCAAGTGAGTCATATTAGGTGCATGGACGAGTTTTGGAGCTTTGGAATAATCTAGAAAAATTATGGAGAAAATATGGAACATGTTTGAAGAGCCGAAAAAGGAAACAAAACAAAAAAGGGAAAATCAAATAGAGGTGTCGATCGACACCCTACGGAGAATCAGCCAGATTTTCTAAATCTCAAGATCAAGATTCTTTCCAATTCTTTTGAGTTAATTTCCTAATTTTATAATCCGTCCAGACCCCTATAAATACTTTTACACAGCATTTGTTTAGGCTTATGCAATATTCTACTTTGAGAGAGTTTTTGGGAGAAAATTTCTTAAACCCTTTTATTGATTATTATTGCTTTCATTGTATTGCATGATAAATTGCTTGGCCATGTCTCATTAGTTTATTAGTTAAGTTTATGGTTCTTAGATTAAGATGATTTTCTATTACCTTAGCTTAATTTATGAACCATTAATTATCTCTTCTCTTATATTGCTCTTAATGTTATACTTTAGTTTGATCATCTAATAGGGAATTATTATGCATGAGAGTGCTAATAAATTGTTGTAATCATTCTTAAGAGAGCTAGCTATCTTTTGTCAGAGAGATTTTGTTTAGAATAGCTAGCGAACAATTGAATCGGTTTGTTAATGCTAGTTTAATTTCCATAGGATTTTTCAGAGAGATTTGGTCTTTCTAGGGTTTAAACTAAGATAGTTAACCTCAGCGAGAGTTGGATTGCTTGTTTGCATTATTCATGTTCTAGAGTTAAGGTTTCTTAAGTTTTGCACGTCTGGTGGCGATCGACACCAACCCAATGTCGATCAACACCATTCGTATTTAGGTCCATAATTGGGTCTTAGTCGAAGTTTCCAAAGCCTAGCGTTTGTTTTAATTGATTTAAACTCCTTAAAATCACATACTGTCTGCTTTAGTTAGTAAAACTCAAAACCATCACTTGCTTTAATTTAGAATTTAATAAATTAGTTTGTAAGTTATTCGGTCTTCGTGGATTTGATCCTTAAGTACTATAAATGATATTTGTTGTGCACTTGCAGTTAGAAATACATAGGGTAAAACTTTGTGTATCACAGTGTCGATCGACACTCACCTAGTGTCGATCGACAACACGGGGGAATTCAGATGACGGAGACTGTTTTTGAAGCTGGTGTCGAACGATAACAAGGAAAGTGTCGTTCGACACCCCCTTATGTCGACGCTCAACACGGATGTATGTCGACCTCCTCTCGATACGAGCTCGATACCTCTCAGGATGCACCTCAGGAATGCATGGTGTCGATCGACACCACTGAGAGTGTCGATCGACACCCAGACGGAGCAGAGACAAGTTTCCTTAATCGTTCTGTTTTGGCATCTGAACGCGTCTATCAACCCAGAATCCCTTATCCAAAGCCTCCTAGGAAGTCCGAGAAAGAACGAGAGAAGGAAGTCGAAGCAAGACGACAAGCTATCTTAAGGAATGTGATCAAGGAGTCTCCTTCTTATAGTTTCATCAATAACTCGCCGGTCATAAAAGGTATCATTAAGCAATTAAGTGCCATTAATATCAGTATTGAAGACAGCGTGCAATCATTATTTAAGGAGGTTAATGCGATGAGCGTTAGTCTAATGATGATAGCTAAAAAGGAACCCTCTCCACCCACCCTCAAGAAGTTAGAGAAGATGGAAAGTCCGGGCAGATTCATCTTTGATTGTTCGATCAACGATATGGAGATGAAAGATTGTCTATGTGATACTGGTGCCACTGTGAATGTTATGTCGCAGGCCGTTGCACGAAGACTTGGAGTCTCAACTCAACAAATCACCAAGACACCTATCATCATGGCGGACTCTACTTCAGTTATTGCTAAAGCTTTTGCTCGGGATGTGCTGCTTCAAATTGGCAAATGTATGGTGCCAGCTGACTTTTATATCATGGACATCAATGAAAACATCAATAGGCCATTGATTCTTGGTTCCTCATTCCTTGCAACCATTAAGGCTGTCATGGATTTTCCAAACCAATGGGTTTCCTTCTCAAAGATCGACAAGAAATTGTTCTATCACCTTTATCCCATCGGTGGACCCTCTTGCAAAGCTATTATACATAATGCGAAGTGGAAGAATGATGCTAAGGTTGATACAAAGGCCGTTCATGAAGTTCTAAAGGACATTCCTTCAACAAATAAACCATCTACGGTTAAGCGCAAAGGGTCTTCAAAGCCGCTTGATAAAATCAGCATTTTCATTCCGGATGAGCTAAAGGACATGGGAGATGACGTTATCAAAGCCCGAATGCAAGGTATGATTGCTTTATTTCCCCATATTTCTTCTTGGCATATTAAAAATGGAGTGCTAGAGGAGAAAGGACGCTCTCAAAGGTTCTTATATGATCCACCATGAGTCACCATCCCTACAATAGTCAGGCCAAAGACTAAAAATTAAGCGCCATGTGGGAGGTAACCCACTTGTGAGTTTTCTACTACCTATACTATTTATTTTCATTATTTTGGTGTTTTTGAATTTTAAGAAAATACTTCCGTATTTTCAAAAATTATGATTTCAACTTTATAAATTCAGTCGTGTTTTTCTACTGTTTATAAAATTATTTTCATGATTTTTACTATTATATATTATTTAATATGGTTTTATACTATAAAATTAAATAAAAAACAGTTATTTCTAATAAATCAGATTTACTGTCCATCGACTTTTTGTGTCGAGCGGCACTCCTGGAGTGTCAATCGACACCATCATCAGTGTCGATCGACACCCGATGCATGAACAAGGTAAGTGTTTCTGATTTTGGCATTTTCGATTTATATTTGTTTCTTTTCTCGCCTCCAGATTTTTACTCATTGGGAACAGTGTTGTTTAAGTCTGGGGGAAGAAAATACTGATGTATTTTTCTTTATCTTGGTTTCTTTGTGATAATTTTTTAAAAATTTTTTTTATCGAGTCGTTTTATCGAGTCAAAACTAGTTGAAACTATGATCTTTTGCTTGGATTATTTGATTGTGTCTTTTTTAGAGTTGTGACCATCATTAGCAAGGCTGATTTCAGAACAAGACTATTGGAAAATCCAAGGGCCAATTGGTAGTACAAAGACACTCATGCTAAGTTACGAAGAACCGAACGATTGGAGCTTATTGCACCTCTTCAATGTGATCAATGCACTAGGATTTGATTCTTCCATACATGCTTGTCAGATTCAACAAGTAAGAGAAAGCATTTGCTACTCTCCCTTTCAAAAATGTGACTCATCATACAATTTAGGCAAACTATTAAGGGTGTCCTAGGCTTTCTCGATGATGGCACTTACATTCTAGAGAAACAGAACGCTTGAAGGTAGGTTAGAGACTAACCTCTCGATGATCCAGAACCATACTATATACTATTAGTGCTACTCAAGTCTGGGGGATGGTGAGTCTAGAACTTTCGAAGGCATTGGGATCGAAAGAAAAGACAAGCTATGAAAATGTCATTGGCTTTGAAATAAGGTTGTGGGTTTATTTGGAATGCTAAGGAAGTCCAAGGAGAAGTACATGGCGGTCAAGTTTGGAATTCGTCGAGCTAATGTGTGGATTACTAAGTTGACTGAGATCAGTTCGAAATTCTAAAGGAAGGTGAGTTCTATATTTTCAAACCTCTTTCATAGTTTAATTTATGTTTTGCTTGAGGGAAAGCAAAGGCTAAGTCTTGGGGAATTGATATATCTCGTATTTTACCGGTTTTTATGATAATAAACATATACTTATTTATATTTTAGAGTCTATATATTATTATTAAAGTCCAAGTGAGTCATTTTAGGTGCATGAACGATTTTGGGAGCTTTGGAGGAGCAAAAATGGAAGCTTGAGGAGACGAAAAAGGAAACGAAGAAAAAAAGTGGCAAAAACAGAGGAGGGTGTCGATCGACACCAAACGTATATTTTCAAGATTTTCTTAAATCTCAAGATCAAGATTTTTACCAATTCTTTTATGTTAATTCTCTAATTCTAAAATCCATCCAGACCCTATAAATACTTTTACACAGCAATTGTTTAGGCTTATACTTTAATTTACTTTGAGAGAGTTTTAGGGAGGCAGATTTCTTGAACCCTTTTTTTCTCTTGGATATCTTATTGCTTTCAATTATATTGCATGATATTTTTCTTAGCTATGTCTGAGTAATTCTCTTGTTAGGCTTAGGGTTCTTAGGGTTTAGATGAATTCTTGTTAGCCATAAGTCTAAATTAGTTTGAAACCCTTAGTTCTTCCTCTACATTGTGCTCATTGCTAGTTCATAGATTAGCTACCCTTAAACTAGATCATAGGTTAATTATTATACATGGAAGTATTAATAATTTCTTAAACAAATCCTAGTAGGAGTAAGTTATCTATTCACAAAGGAATTTAGTCTAGATAGTTTATGAACAATTGAACCTAGGCTCATTGCATAATTAATCCCTTAGGACTCACAAAGGAATTTGGTTTGATAGGAATTAATTATAGATTGCATTCTCAATGGAAGTTGGTTTGCATTACAATATTTTTCATGTTTAAGAATTAAGTTGATACCTATTTTAACCGTGCGGTGTCGATCGACACTCAACGCGTCCGGCTACAATACTGAGTCTTTACCTGAAGTTCCTAAGACATAACCTTGCTTTTAATTGTCTAAAACATTCATCATTAATTTGTTAGTCAATTGCAATATTTTAAAAAACCAAAAACCCATGTCCTGGATTTAATTTAGAGTTTATTAAATTAGTTTGCAATTTTTTGGTACTTGTGGATTCGATACCTTAAGTATTATAACTGAATTTTGATGTGCACTTGCAGTTAGAATACATAGGTTAAAATTTTGTGTATCACAATGATAATTTATCATTCCTCAAAACTAAGGCTAGTGTAGCCTTTTAGTACTTTTTCTTTTAAATCGCAGGAGAATATGATCGCATCGCTAAAATAGAGTTGTGGCTAAAATTTGGGATCGATGATTGCAGCGGTTGATCGCAGCGATTGGTCGCAAAATCCTGCGATTGGCAAACAAATGAAACCCAGTCGCAGCCGCCGATCTCAATCGCTAGCGACTATCAAACGAACCTGGCCTATATCAACCTCAAAACTGATTTTGAAAGCTCTCATGTCCACTCTCGGAGGAGCAATTGATTTCTTGAACTTATGGACTAGATTAGGGACCAAAGGGGAGAAAAAAATATTTTATATAAACATGGAGCTCGCATCTAGACCAAATAAACCTACAAAGGATAGTCGAAAACAGTGATTCCAAGTTCTGTACCATTTCTAGAATACTGCCTAAACTAATACCCCATATAATTGAAGGGTTAATTTGCTAAATAGCAAAAAAATGAAGAAAAATATTTAAAAAATAACAATAAAACCTAGATATAATGTTGAGGATCTTGCCACATAGGGAGTATTGGTTAGAAAGTGAAGCACAATTTTTTCTTGGACATTCTTGCTAATTTCCCATAATTCAAACTCTGATTTATGCAAGCACTGACTTTCTAACACTTTTTATTATTTTTTTAACTCACATTTTATTTTTCTTTTTAGCTTACATGAGATTTCATTCGATCGCATCAACGTTCGACCGAATACCTTGGATTGATCGATTTCTTCTACATTTGATTCATCGATACTCATGTAAACTATATTTTCTGCTTAGCTTGAGTGAATTCAAATGTTATATTGCGTGGACTTGCTCTTTGTGTATTCAATCCCTCAAAACTACTGATGACGCATGTGCGCTTGCAGGAAATATTTTAGGTGAAAACTTAATCTCAATCAAACATCCTAAAGCATTCACAAAGAAGGGAGTTTGCCGCCTCGCCTCAATGGGGACACATCAGCTTACATGAGATTTCATTCGATCGCATCAACGTTCGACCGAATACCATGGATTGATCGATTTCTTCTACATTTGATTCATCGACACTCACGTAAACTATATTTTCTGCTTAGCTCGAGTGAATTCAAATGTTCTATTGCGTGCACTTGCTCTTTGTGTATTCAATCCCTTAAAACTACTGATGACGCATGTGCGCTTTCAGAAAATATTTTAGGTGAAAACTTAATCTCAATCAAACATCCTAAAGCATTCACAAAGAGGGGAGTTTGCCGCCTCGCCTTAATGGGGACACGTCAGCGGATCTGGACCACCATTCAGACCCTCGATCTCCAGAAAAAGGGGATAATCGTTTCATTAATGGATTTTGACCTGCAACTTTCGTTAGAAAAGAGGGATTAATTACCTATAAATAGAGGAGACGTCTCATAAAAAGGCATGATAAACAGCCAGTAAAGACCTCACATAGTGACCATCCGAGCTACTTTAATTCTTTTGGTTTTCATTTTGTTAGTCTTTCTCTTGTCGATTCTCCTTTTCTCATGTAATTACTAAACTGATATTTGTTAATACGAGAATCTCTGAATTTTACTTTGTTTTAAATTATTTTGCATTAAGTTTTCATCATGATCCGACAATGATTTTGGTGTTAAGAGTCACGGATGTGGAGACTCAGAGACCACTATGTTTTTGTGTTGTTGTTGTTGTCAACAACATATATAAAACAATTAGCCCGATTTGGGAAGCCAACTCGGAGGTACATCGCTAACGTAGCTAACAATACGTGTGAGTTGCCCGACACTTCGTGCGAGAGCATCCGCTTGGGAATTAAAACTATGAGGTACGTAAGATAAAGAGAAAGAGGAGAAAAGGCTCTTCAACCACGAGCGTCGTCCAAGTAGGTCGAGAAGGCCGGCCAACCAGCCGAGGAATGTACCATCTTCAATAACTTCATCAAACCCGTAACAAACGCCATCTCGAACTTGTGTTACTCTAGCATACTTAACATGGCCCAGTGGAAGGCCTCCACTTCAACGTGTAGGGGTGAGAGACTTCTCTGGACATTTTGGGGCCTCATAAGGACTCTGGTGGTTGCATCATCATGAAACCAACCAAGACCGAAGAGAGGATCAGAAGATGTCCAATAGTCATCAAGGAACGATGATGGGAAATTCCTGTAGATAAGAGGGAGGGAGAAAGTGCTAGATTCTCACAAAAATCGGTGACTTGGCTCTCTCCCATGGGAGAGCCTATAATTTCGCCAGAGTAACTCAATCTATGAGATCTCTATCAAAATCGTTAAATACTTCATCATTCATGGCTTTCCAAATATACCAAAGTGTCCATGGAAAATTAGTGTCACATTATTCAGAGGAAGACGCCAGAAGATATAGTCGAAATTGGAAAACACCGAATCCCCCATAAAAATTCCTGAGGCGATGGCGTCTTTGAAAGAACCTACATTTGCAAGGATGGCGGGCATTCAAAAAGTGCATAGTTAATTTTTTTAATGTGCACAAAATCGTGGACATGCGCTATCTCATCAGATCCCACAAACCTGAAGTCGCGAGGTAACTGATAAACAACCCGTTAAAACTTGTCAAACAAAATGCTTCAGTTTCAGAGGGCATTTAATTTCTAGGTGTACTTATAACTATGTAATATTTGATTTAATATAGGGGTCCACATGCTCGGGTCCAAACCTTTGGATAGTAGTTGATAGCGAGATTTAACTATATAAAAACCAGACTTAGTGAAATTACATTCGTGTGTATTTGATTTAGGGGTCATACTGACTGGGACACTACAAATTAGCGGAATATCGTTCAGGTCCATAATCACATTTAAGACATCCAATTTCCAATTGTGTGTTAAAGAATCTATTAAATGGCTGACCATCAGATTGGGGTAATGATAAAAGCCTCTATGAACTGCTGGTAGAGGATTAAGTTTGGGAAGCGACGGACCATTCCAGACAGAAACCGAATTACCAGATCCAACTCTTACAATCAGCTTGGCTTAACCAGAGATCTAGCTGAGATCATACTTCTCCAATCATAGGGAGGATTGGAAACCTTAATCGGATCCAGAGGTTGGGACTTCTGAAAGTAGCGCCCTTCAAAACCCCTTAGAAGAGAGAATGAACGCCATAATTGTTTTGTCATTAAAGCTGTGTTAAGATCTTCGATATATGAAAACCTAATCCCCATCTGCTTTTTTCTTTACACATTTTCTGCCAATGAAGTCCATGATTACCATTCGACCCCCACCAAAATTCGGCTATAGCATTATTGAGGTTGAAGGTGATCGATTTAGGTAACCAGAAGCAAGACATCGTATAAGTAGGGACTGCCATAGAAACTGAATTATGCAAGACCTCCTTACCTTCCTTCGAAAGGAGCAAAAATATTGTTCTTAACCTCCCTAAAGAACACAAACCAGTCATGTGTAAATGGATATTTAAGACCAATCTCGACTGCAATGACAACATTGAATTATTTAAAGCCAGATTGTAGCCAAAGAGTTTAATCAGAAAGAAGACATCAATTATTGTGAGACCTTTTCCCCTGTCTCAAGAAAATACTCGTTCAGAATTATCATGACATTAACAGCTCAATATGATCTCGAGTTACATCAAATGGATGCGAAAACTACCTTTCTTAATGGGTACTTGCAAGAAGAAGTCTATATGCGTCAAACTGAAGGCGTCATAATTGAAGGTCAGGATAGGAAGACATGCTCTGTAAATTGAAGAAATCAATATATGGTCTGAAATAAGCTTCGAGGCAATGGTATCTAAAGTTTCATGAAACCATTACTGAATTCGGTTTCAAATACATGTAGTAGATCCATGTATATACCTCAAGATCAGTGGGAGTAAGTTCTTATTTTTGGTGTTGTATGTTGATGACATATTATTGGCCAACAGTGAACTTGGTATATTACGTGAGACTAAGAAAAATCTGTATGAGAACTTTCAGATGAAAGATATGGGTGAGACACCCTATGTGTTAGGAATTGAAACATTTTGTGATACACTTGGAATTTTATAGCTGTCTTAGAAAGCATACATCGATAAAGTTCTTGAAAGATTTGGCATGATGACATGTTCTTTTAGCATTTTTCCTACGCAGAAAGGTGACAAGCTTAACCTTAATGTTCGGAGAATGACATGAAACACAATGAAATACGGAAGTATCCTTATGCATAAATTGTGGGAGGTTTGATGTATGCTCAGGTCTGCACCAGACCTGATATCAGCCACACAATTGGTAACGTGGCATGTTGGGCAAATTTCAGAGTAACCCAGGGCTTGCTCACTGGCAAGCTACAAAGAAAGTTTTGAGAAACCTGAAGGGAACACGAAACTACATGCTCACATATCGAAAATCACCACACCTACATATTGTTGGATTTTCATACTCAGATTTTGGTGGTTGTCATGCTGCTAGACATTGCACTCTCGGCTATACACTACAAAAAAAGGATGAATAAAATTATTTATTTATATTATATTAATTGATGTAAGTTTAAATGATATATTTACAAATGAAACAAAAATATTTAGGTTAGCATCAATGATATAAAAAACTATTGTTTACAATCACTTAAAAAGAATTGATGTAAAAAACTATTGTTTTGCATCACTTTGATGTAAGTGCTGTTACATTATGAACATGTATCACTTGAATAATTGATAATATTTTTTATTTTTATTAACATCATTTATACAAATGAAACAAGATATTGTCTCAATTATGTAACCATGTTATTTATTTTAAATTGCATCAATTAAATAATATATTTTCAATAGATAATCAAGAATATTGCGATTAATTTTTTTTTCTTTTTCAAATAAATATTAACTTTTATCTTCTGAATTTTTAAGGTTTTGACCTTTTGATGATCCAAGTGCCTTTTGATTATACATATAGAATAAACACATTGGGTTAAATTATGTGTTTTGTTTTATTTGATTCTCATTTCGTAAAGTTTCATTAGTGAAGTGTCGTGTTAAATAATAATCCATGAGTTTTCGATCAATCGTATATGCGTATCTTCTTGGTGGAGGTGCTATCTCATGGAAAAGCTAGAAATTGCAGTTGATTTACACATCGACTATGGAGGCTGAGTATATGAGGCTTCTATTCCATGAACATGGTTGCAAAATTTCGTCTCTGAGTTTGGGCCGATAAGCTTTGTTGATAGGCCTTTAACTATGTACTGTGACAATCAAGCAATTGTCTTCTTCTCTAAGCATCTAAAGGTGCCAGACACATGGACCTTAAATATATATACTGAAGAAAGATGTTAAAAGAGGAAAGTTTGTCATTAAACATATAGGCACTGAAGTTCTGGTTAAGACATACTCACGAAAGCATTTCCTCATAAGACCTTTCAAGAGCATGCTGATCGAAAGTATGGGTCTTGAGGATAGATCCTAATTATGTTGATTAAACTATATTTGACATTTGTTTGAGCTCTTTTATGACTTTTACATCTTTTATTTATTCTGTTTCCAACTATAATGATTAACACACATCATAGTTGTTAGATTTATGAGAACGGAATGCGTCTTATTTAAGACATTTCCGGGACCATTGTGATATCTACTACGTATGTTTATGGTCTAGGTATGATGGTAGTCAATGCAGTAGTACATGGAAGGGATCATGTTGCAGAATGATGTGCGACCGCCATGACTCCCATTGATTACTGGATTAGTCAAGACACTTGTGATGACCAAATGAGAATAAAGTTATAACCTATTATGCCGGCTTTATGATTCCACATAGAAAATCTATTATGGTCTTCTATTGGATATAGTTATTCCTTAATATATTTAGTAAACCAATTAAATAAAATTAAATGAGATAATTTCATAATTTCTAATCTATCTTTACTTTGATGGATGGTTGAGATTAATCCGTAGAAAATCCTAACGAGGAATTTGGTCATCTCTCCGCCTGTAAGTATATGACTTTAGTCCATCGTAAAGGCATCCCAAAATCAGTACACAAAAGAACATATTTATAGGCAAGGGGAGAGAAAGAAAGTTCCTATTAAAAGATCAGGTTTTCTTCTTCCACATAGAACCAAGTCTCTACAGCTCTCTACAATGATGAATGGAGGTCCTCTGCCAACCCTCTTTATATTTCTATTATGTGATTGATCTAGATGCTTGAAGATCTTAGGGTTCATGTAAATCTAACTTATATATACATCAATAACCGGTGTTCCATCTAGGTGAATATCGACCAACTCATGAAAGCATACAAAATTCAGAAGTTAATTAAGGTATAAGACTTCATACATATTTTCCCTTCGTCTCTAGTTCATTGATATTCATGGGTTATATAATTTGTTAAACTGTTTCTTTATTTTTTTGGTTTTTTGTTCAGTTGGATTACATTCGGTTTCAGGAAATACTTTGAGATAATTTGAAACAAAGTCATTATGTTATTTTTATAAATAAACAAATCATTAAAATGCTTGCAATGATACATAAATGATAATATTACAAAATAATATGCTACGAACTTGAATATATATTTTTAGATGCTAATAAAGGAGTCATATCGATAGAGATCCGTATGAATCACACTTCAAATCACTAAAATTCATGCAGAGATCATTTCTCGTATACGTCTATGTTTTAAATAGCCAAGTGTACGTAGAAACATGTCTCAGAAAACCGTACGAAACAAAGAGTAATATTGAGAGAATAATACATATTATTTAAATGAGAACTTTCTGGATAAACCGATCTTAAATTAATAGAAGTAAGCAAGAACGAATATGGTGCATTCTAGCAAAAACGGTCCCCTGGCTGGTCGCTCATGTTAGCGGCGTTGGGTATCTCGAAGTGCCAGAGCCTACCAGCAGATTTGACTTTGTACTTCTCGCATAGGAACTCATTGGCGTAAGCTTTCTCGACTTTCCGGTCAACGTCATGAAGGAAAACGTGCGTCGTGCCCGCACCCTTCCGGTTACGTGCCATGACGGCTGAGGAGAATATCGCCGCCATCCGCCCTGGGGCCATCGCGAAGTAACCTTTGGGTGCGTCCACCATGATCAGATCCCATTCCGTATCATAAAACTCATCAGGGAGTGAAGTCAACGCCAAGGGACACTTTTCATTGTACCGGATTGGAAAAGCGTTGGCCGGTAGACACATGGGTTCAGACTTGTAGGTCGAGAGAAGGCGTCCGGCTTGAGAAAGGTGGGTCCGGTACTGAACATGGTGGGCCCTAAGGGTTGGTGCGTCCTTAAGCACGGCTGCGATCCAGTCCGGATCCTCCTCCAGGAACACAGTGGTGCCACCTGGATTGAGGGAGGCCCACATGAGGGAGTCGCGGCCAAGCCCAAACACAAGAAAATTGCAAGGCAGACGGTCCTTGAGGACGTTCAATGAGATGGAGATCTCCTCGAAGCTTTGTTGAGGTACAGTTCTTGAGGTCGCATAGTGGACGATGGATTGAAGCTGGATTGGGGTGGCTGAGTATTCAGCTATGGATTGCGCTGTGATCTTAGCCGTGGAACATATCGATAAAGTGTTGTCCGTAGCTCGGATGAAACTCGTGATGAGCAGTGCGCCACCTAACAGACCAGCTAGAGCTACCGCTAAGAACCATGGCCGTTCGAGAAGCGTGTGCTTACCTTTGGACCTCTCTTGAATCATGTTTGGCTTTTTCTTGACAAGAGAGGGTGATGACTCGGGTTATACAAGGTAGATGGGATCGAATGAGAAGGTGGAGAAATAATGCTAGTGGTGGAGTCAACGAATGGAAAGCACGTCCGTCTCAATCATTGCACGTATGATTGATTAATCATCCTTGTTTTTCTAATCTAGTTTACTCATTTCTGTTATGAAGTAATTCTCAAATGGCCATATACCTTGATTCTATTGCTTTATTAACTTTTAAGTAGAAAACCTTACAAAGATTAATTATAAGATAACATGAACCGCATCTGATCTAACCGACGTTAAATTATCAAATGGGACCGGAAGTTAGGAGCAATGACAAAAACTATACGAAAAAGTAACTATGAAAAAAAATGATTCATTCCATTTTTATTTACTGAAGATTGTATGTATAATGTTTGTAATATTGTATAAATTTTTTGTGAGAGAACGCAAATTAAATTGTGTATGTAGATTAAGAAGGTAAGCTCGATGGAGATCTCCAACATGGTAAATAGAGTTGTTCGTTGTGATTTCGTGTGTTAAGAATAAACTCATCTGTCATGACCATGACATATGTAGAGTAGTGTAGATGTTGATATCTACAGTCAAAATTTGTGTCTATGAAGACTGTTTGCGGCTATTGAATCTGTAATGTGTGACAAAACCAAATGATTGATCGTGATCTCGGAAGAATAGATAAGGAGTGGAATGAGTAGTAAATTTTGATAGAATGATTAATTTGCAGGTATTGAAAGAAAAATTTGAAATGAAACCTTATCATGAGTTCACCTAGGAATAACATATATTACAAAAACAACTAATTAATAAATTTTAGTTAGTATCAGATAAATTCAGCTCGTAAAAGTTATTCTAAGATTAGCCGTTACCATTCAAAAAATTTAAGTTACATATTTTCGACTAAATGTCATTTTGACTCATGCTCAAGAGTCTGAATCAATAAATGTGTTTTTCATCCTCTCTTTGAAAATGTGTCATTCTTTATTAATAAGTCAGAGCTTTGGTACCAACAAATGGAATCAAATCAAGAAGGATAAGGATGTATTTCCTCATTTTTTGAGTTCCTCATCGATCTATGCCCAAGTGTATCGATCTATGGGGCTTTAAGTCAGCTAAAGCGGATGTGACACATATTAATTAATCACTGCACTCCTTTCATTGATATATTGAGTTTTGTTCTTCATGTGGGCTTCTTAATAGGCTTCCACAAAGAACTTTTTTCAGTGTTTAGGTATTTTCATTTTGGTTATAAAGCTGAATGACTTGATTCACTTGCAAATGAAAGCTATTTTATGTGGCTACATTGTCTTCAAATATGAAGATCATACAAAAGATGTGAGATCTTCATTTAAGAACAAACTTTAGTTGTTAAATTGCTGCCTCCATACCTAAACGCATGTATTTCCTAAAAAAACACTTTGAAAAAACGAACAAGTGTAAAACACCAATTTTATACTGGATTACTTTGATTTTGTTAGAAAAAACACTAAAAGTAAATAGTAAAAACCGGTAAAATGTCGATGCTATCAAATTTTCCATACTTAGCTTTGTTCGTCTTCGAACAAACAATATCTAAAAGAATGAAAAATAGGTTTTAAAATTAGGAACTCACATACTTAGGATCATAGATTGAACTTGCAACTTCGTGAATTCATTTATGCAAGCTCGCCCAAAGACTTTTGTTTCATACTTCCACCACATCTTCCGCAACTGATCCAACAAAATTTTAAATATTCAAATATCTCAACATCACAAAAAAATTGACTCTCTTCATTGATTAACTATTAGCATGTGCTTTCTAATAAAATGATATCAACCAAGAACGACACTAGGTTTGTAACGTGAGGATGCTAATTTAAATGGTGGAGCTTACGAGTGTTTAGAATTATTCTCCAAGATATGCAATTTATTATGAAAATCGGGTTGGATCTAAATCGGGTTAGATCTCTTGTAGATCCCTGATTTGGATCGGTCTTTTTCTCTTTCTCCCTGTTTTTCTCATTTTGTGTTCGATTGCGACGATTTTCTTTGAAAACTGACGATTTCTCCTGTTTCGATTTGTCTTTCTCTATTGAAATTTTCCCCTTTTCGAATCGCTTTTATTCATGCACATTCTTTAGGATCAATTCCATATGTGATCGGTGTCTAGTATTGGGTCTTCGATCAAGCTTATTGGAGATCTTCTCGAGCTCCTCCACAATCAGTGCCTCTCTGCTCTTCCTTCAATAAAAGTCCAAGGTTCTACAGCCTTTCTCAGTGACTTCATCCAACGGGGTTCAAGCAATAAAAATAGGATGGAAGCAGAATTGGATTTGAAGAGTTTTAGGTGCTTTACATGCTCGGCTCCTCCCTGTTCTTTCTCGCCGCTTGACGATGCGATCAGTCTTCTCTACGCCGTGTGTGATATACTCAAGATGTCGTCTGGATATATTTGCTACCCTTCGTCCACTCTACCGACCCAGTAGAATTTGATTCTTAGTTTGCTTAACTTAATTTGTGTGTGGATAATTGTTTTAGATCCTTTTCTAGTCTCCAGTGTTGTTAACCGGCTTTGGACTCCGGGGTTTGTATTGTAACCGCCGGTCGTGTACAAGTTCGTGTTATGAAATAAAACCTTTTTAGACGGAAAAAAAATCACGCGAGTTGTCTTATGGAAAGTCACATGAGGCAAACCTAATAATTGTTGTGTTTGGTTTTTGAAGTGTTATTATTTGTCGATTTCAGATAAATTAAATTTTTACCTCAAGATACCATCTAATACTTCTTAACTTAATATGATTCTTGAATAAACATAAACTAAAAAATATCACGACTGTAAGTGTAAATGACTTTTAGTATGAACTAGATGATTTGCCCGCACTTTGTGCAGGCTGAAAATATTTTTATTAAAATGTAGACACTTTATAATAATTTATGTGATTATAAATTATATACATTAAGGATATTTTATGGTACTAATATATAGTTTCCATATGAACTATGCACCAATAATGTATATGATATATATGAATAATAAAGAACAAACAAAAAAAAATTGAAGATTCTAAAGTAAATTAGAAAACATACATATATCAAATCGTTAATTAGTAATAAAAAATAATCAACACGTGCATTAGATAAATGACCGGCTCGTGTGTTTTTTACTTCGCCCTATGGCCCCCATTGGCCCATGTGCATTAGAGAAAACCTAAACATAATTATCAGTCTTGTTCTTTGAATGTTTTTAGAGGGTTGCCTGCTTAAAACCCTCTACTATATCGATTAAAACCGTAAAGCCCTGTACTATTTTGCTCTTTGTCTTACGACATGAACTTTACGATTTTGTTTAATTGCACATGTACTTTTTGACTCTGTCTAATTCACATGTACTACATTTAGTCTCTCCAAATAGCCATTTAAATTGAACCGGACCTTAACCGGATAATTAGCGTTTTGAAATCGCGTTTGC
>OVAP01001738.1:0-22366 GCA_900406295.1 Aurinia saxatilis | reverse complement strand
ATCAGTGTCTCATTCCCAATCGGGTATAAATTTCTTCATCTTTATTTATATATAT
Organism: Aurinia saxatilis; assembly: GCA_900406295.1. Taxonomy (NCBI): domain Eukaryota; kingdom Viridiplantae; phylum Streptophyta; class Magnoliopsida; order Brassicales; family Brassicaceae; genus Aurinia; species Aurinia saxatilis. The sequence continues at coordinate 22,311 of OVAP01001738.1, read as the reverse complement.
TATTCCGGTAAAATTATATTATTATTATAACAATAGTTGAAATATAGCTCTTCTTGCATATTTTTCCTGCTAAATCATTCATTAAGCTCATATAGTCAAACTTTTCAATCATAGTTATCTCAATTGATAACAAAGCCACCCCATTTAATATCTCTTATGACATAGTAAACCGCACATAATTCTTTATCAACTTCAACTTCGAAAAACTTCTTTCAGCTGTAGCAGCCGACACCGGAATAGTCAATAATATACGATAAACAATTTCTGTATTTTGATAACAATCCTCTGTGACAAAAATAAAATAAAATAACAATCATTTAAAAAAAAAAAAATCAAACACTTCAATAGGCTTATGAACTTCCCTTGGTATTGTTTCTCAGAGAATCTTTAACTCCATAAACAAATCCTCACCAACTATGTGTGTATGCATATCATTCTTTAAAGAAGCTTCCTAGTTCAAACATGAAACCCTCAAAGTATCATCACTTTTCGATGTTAGCTTTTGTAAATTAAACAAAAACCCAAAAGTTTGTTTATACCTCTTGAATTGTTCAAATCTGGACTCGAGAGAAACTAGAGCGTGATCCATGATTGTGTTGAAATAATCAATACTGAAGCTTTCCTCTGGTGATATTATCCCATTCTCATCAACTATCTATGTGTCTTCATCATAGTATTTTTTCCTTATAATGATACGCTTTTTTCATGGGAAATTCAGCTTCAATCTGCATATCATATGCAATTTGCCTAACATTAGCCTTTGGTTCCTCAAAACCTGTCACCCGATATTTTTGAAAAGATGGCATAAGCCCTTTCAATCGGCGAATTGCAGCATCAATATCAATGTTTTCTTATTACAGACTCTTGGTTACTGTGTTGACAAGAAAAAGAAGACCATACCAAAAAAAACCATACCACACAAGAACTCAAAATCTCCAATTCCATGTGTTTCACTTAAAGCAAGGGATTTAACATTACTTCGTGTTGCTGGGTCATCGGTACTTTAGCCAAGTCAAGTAATGCTTCTCTGATTTTAATCCTAATTCAAGAATCAAAATTCACCTTCGTAAGAAAATCAGCTTGATTCGAAGCAGCTTTGTACGAACTATCCAATAGCTCTTTAAACGAAGCCTTAAAGGCCATCATGTGTTTTCTCGTTTTGCCTGATAACTCAAGGTATCCATCAACATGGTCCTGTTTAAAGCATATCAAGATAAGAAACTAATAAGAAGACTTTGAACATAAAAAGGAAGTTAACTTAAGAAGAAGACATATCAATATTCTCAAGAAATCTCCATGTTTACTATGACTCTGCGTTTGTGGCTCCTCTGCTTCAATGACTCTGCGTTTGAGAGCATTTCTTCCATGTCGCACTTAAACGATTCTGTAATTCTGTAGTATTGATCCTCTAGTCTCTGGTGAATCAGCTCGGGGTATAAAGGAACCGGGAAACTACAGATTTTTAGAGTGGTAGTGGTGTTACCAATGGCATGAATCACACCGTCACATAAGCAATGGATTTTCGTTTGTCTGGGGCTTATTCAGAAACGATATGTAATGTACCTATTGCAGAAATCCATTTTCTGAGCAGCTTCGTTTAGCTTTCGGATTCCATAACTATCCTGAAAAATATATAACAGAAGTAAAAAATAGTTCAGAGGGCATGAGAAGATAACAGAAGGATGAGAAATTGAGTTTTAGGAGCATCTTTTATGAGAGAGAAGACAAACCTGATGTTTGCTGATTGACTTCACCAGTCCAGCAAATAAAGAGAGTAGTTTCTCTCTTGCATTTTCGTTAATAGTAGAGTTTCCCAAGGAAGCTGAGGAATATCAAACTCCCAGGGGTTGTGAAGATTTGTGTCTCCAATTTCATAGACAACTTTGTACCTTTCGCATGGAATTTCCACGAAGTCCTTGGATTTGACCAGTGAAGACTCAATCTTTCCTTCCCACACCAGGCACCACCTTCACCAGATTTATCTCAGTAACCAAACCCATAAGCTCATTAACCTCACCAATCGCACCATAAATCTCACTATAATCAATACCTCCTCTTCTCCAAGCATAATTCCACATATAATCCCATCCCACAGACCAAGCTCTACTTACAAACCCTGACACGGAGACGAACCCACATCGCCTCCTCGGGGTTCCGCATAGGTCATGACACGGAGAAGATAGATCTTGAGGTTGAGATGAGGGTTTTGTATTGTGTGATGGATAATGGGAAAGTTAAGGTGTTGACAAAGATTGGCAATAGTGATGAGATTGTGAGAAGGAGAGATAGAGTGACCATGAGTTTGATTGTCGCCGGCGGAGATATTATTTCGGCGAAGATTTTTAGCCCAAAATCGCATCACTGAACCTTGAAGACAATTTCTTCAAATCTTGTCACCTGTTCAAAATTTAGAGAGGAATAACTTTAATTCTTGATCTAAGTGGTTTTAATAACCACAGAACCACTACAAGAAAACACGTTTTTTGTTAGGGCCACATTTATAGCAAATTCGTAGCAAATGATAAAGTGCTACGAATTTGCTACAAAAACAAGTTCGTCGCACATCGTGAATCGCAAAGTGCAAATCCTCAAACATTCATCGCAAGATTTGCGAGGAAGTATAACGCGTCGCAAATGTCATTGTTAAAAACTTGCGAGTCCCTTGCTATTCCACTTGTTTGTCCTCGCAAGTTCCAAGCAAAGTTTGCGAGGTTCTTGCGAGGAAACATCAAACAGAAACAAACAGCGTTTGCTAGGTAGTCTGCGTGGAATGTGCGATGAATCTTTCTGCGAGGACATTGCTACAAAACACTCTGCGATGAAATACCGGGATGTTTGCGAGGACATGATTTGCGACGTTTCGCGAGGAATTGCAATTGCGAGGAGTTTGCGTTGAATGTGGTTTGCTAGGAATTTGCGTGGAAATATATTTGCTAGGAGTTTGCATTGAACTTGTGATTTTTTAATGTAATAGTGAAAAATATATAAAAATTTATATAATAGTAAATTAATAAAAAATATTAATAATTCATAATAAATAATTATATTAATAATAAAAATGTTTATTACAAAATAGAAATTGTTTTGAAATTATAAAATACTAATGTTATAATTTAAATGAGATCGGGATGTGGGTTTTCGACCGATTGTTGCGTAGAAACTCCGGTTCTAGCCGTGCTAGATGCTCGGGCATTTGCGATGATGCGTCGGAAAATTTTCATCCGTGTTAGACACGTAATCGAATAACATGTCGTAACACTTGTTCCCATTCTCGAGTTGAGTGATCCTCTCGTTCTAGCGAACTATCTCGGCATTCGCCTACTCGAGCTGAGCTCGTTGATGTCGACTTTGTCACGGTCGAGAAATCAAAGACCTATAGTGCTATGACTACAAGTCTCCGAAGAGCTTTGTAGTATAGTGATAGGGTATCAATCCAAATAAGGAGGAGATCAGCACTTTAAGTACATTACAATTCTAGTATGCTAAAGCGATCAAGAAGGTTTCAAACAAGAATTTAAACAAGCAAATAAATGACTAACGATAAAAGTGAAGCTAGACTTTAACAAACTCAATAAAGGGAAGATATTGGCCTTCGGGTCATGGCAATAACGAATCATGCAAGAATAGAATAGACCTTGTAATTGGTTAGTCGTTCACAAAAGAGGAACCATCCTAGGAAAATGACTACTTTGTGTAGTTTGACCTAATCTCTTGGTGTCGTGATCTTAACCATCAACCGATGATGATCAAGTTTAAGAACGAGTCCAATATACCACTAGGTACCTTACTCTCTCTCGATCATGCAAGGTGTACACTAGCTAAACACATGTCAATTTCAATCAAGTATCATATCATGTCCCAACCATTTGGAAACAAGAATAGATGACAAGCAACTAATCTCCATTGATCTCTCACAAGAGACTAGCAATAACAACCTATGACTAACATGTTTAAGGAAACGAGCATTTAAAGACAACTCATCTATTCAAGCAATCATCAAGCATCTTGTTGTATGTAAGCTAAAGATTTATGCTCCATTGGTCTCCCACAAGAGATAGCTTTAAAGGACAATCACAAGGAAAGCCTTGGATACAAGCTTTCCAAACAACAAGATGAGAAGATGCCTAAGATCTATGCCCTATTGATCTCTAAAAAAGGGACAGCTTTAATAAGACAAGAAGCTAAGGTGAACCAAGGTAAAGCTAAACCACTAATTCATTCAAGCATTTCAACAAACACCTTGTGGGTGTGTTGAAACCTAAATCATTCCTCCATGATCTCTCATGTGAGAAAAAGCATTAATGATGATTAAAGTTTAGCTTTTGAAGACTAACCATTTCTGATCAAGATCTTACCTATTCATGCATAAATCTACCATTACTCATAGACCAATAAGGTGACTACTCACTCATGACCAAGAAATCTATAGAGAAAATGATCAAAGAAATCATAATCAAATATAATAAAGATAAGATTGAGGTTTGTGAAAACTCAAATATCAAATCCTTAAGCATAAAAATCAAGATCTCAAGGTTACAAGAAGAGAGAGTTTTTGTGTTCTTCTCTCAAAGAGATAAGGATAAAATCCAGCTTATTCTTCAAAAATGACAGCTAATAGGTATTTAAAGGATAAGATAGGAGTTTGGTCAAAGGGGATTAAGATAAGGTCAAAGAAAGTAGATAAGGCTCCGCCTGCTCACCATATCGGGCATTTCCTGATATGGTGAGACATGGATTTTGTTCCCGAGCAAGCCATCTTCTGGTGCTTCATATCGGGCATCCATATCGGGTGGTGCCCGATATGGATGCACAGGGAATTCCTTCTTCACTCGTGCTCCACTCTGACCACTCATATCGGGCATCCATATCAGGTGGTGCTCGATATGGTGGTACAGAGGACTCGATCTTGGCTTTCTTCACTTCCTTGACTCTACTCTTTGCTCACATGCTCATCCATTTGATCCTCAAACATCCTCAATGTCCATTTAGCTCCAAAAGTACCTAAAACGATGCAAATTGTGTGGGTTGAGTCACACAATCACTATTTGTTCGAGAAGTCTTTAGAAAAACCCGAATCAAAGAGCTCGTCACAAACACGAAGTATCTAGCAAAGAGTTGCTTTATTGATATGTAAAAGATAGTCTTTCGTAGTTTAAGCTTTTAGGGTTCTTAAGCCAGAAAGAGATTATCTACAAGTTTAACCTAAGGAAGTATATATATATATACAGAATTATGCCGAGTTAAAGATACGTTAAACTCCTAGATCTTCTCGTATCTTCTTGATTCACCTTCCCTTTTCTCCCCAGGTTGGCTCGTCTCGTTCTGGGCTTGGATGTTCTCGGCCTGTTTTGACAAGATCTGGGCCTGCCTGCTGATCGCTCGGCCCACCGTGTGATGACGAGCTCGGCCTTTCGAGAATAACAAAAATTGGGCGAGGGGTTTTGATCGAGTTAAACTCCTCGGCCCAAATTTCGAGTTTCGAACATGGCCGAGGCCTTGTTCCTTATGTCAAGCTCTTGTGTTAGTTAAAAGACCTCGGCATTCTCGATGGGACCAAATGATGAGTGTCACCGNCTCGTTCTGGGCTTGGATGTTCTCGGCCTGTTTTGACAAGATCTGGGCCTGCCTGCTGATCGCTCGGCCCACCGTGTGATGACGAGCTCGGCCTTTCGAGAATAACAAAAATTGGGCGAGGGGTTTTGATCGAGTTAAACTCCTCGGCCCAAATTTCGAGTTTCGAACATGGCCGAGGCCTTGTTCCTTATGTCAAGCTCTTGTGTTAGTTAAAAGACCTCGGCATTCTCGATGGGACCAAATGATGAGTGTCACCGATTGCTACATGGATAAAAGCCTTCGGCTCCCATGAGAACGAGGATGCGTGCCGAGCACTGCATGGGTAAAAGATGCTCAACATACTTAAAAGTGTCTTTTACATCGAGAGGGTGATTTAAGTAAACTCCCTCGGCATTTGGCAAGAGATACATCAAACCGAGGTTTCCTCCCAAGGTGTGCTCTGCTTAATTTACTTCCATACTTGTCCATTTCGTCCATGTAATGTCAGGTGGGGACCAAGCCGCGACCTAGCTCATACTCGCAGCTCACGGGAACTCATCTGAGACCAAGCTGCGATCTATCTCTTGCTCGCATGTCGCGGGAACTCGTCCAAGACCAGCTCGCGAGCCATAATCTTTGTCGCAGGTCGCAGGAACTCATCCAAGACCAACTCGCGAGCTGTGGGACTTGTTTGAGTCGCGGAAAGTCTTGGTGGACTAAGTAGCAAGCCAACGGAGCTCGTCCAGTTCGTGGGACATGCTTGTGAGAAGAACCAGCGAGCTGAGCATGCATACGGGTCACAGAACACGAAATCGGATGTGATATGCGAGCCACGAGCAAGCTAGGGTCGCGGGACGGTTACATAAGAAGAAGAGGCGAGCTAGATTGCCTCGTAGGTTGCGAGACACGTCTGTAGGGTGAAACCGTGAGATAGCTCCCGGAGCTTGAGACCAAGATGTAGACAGCCCGCGGCCTCTACTTTGGTAGTGACGCTGAGTATGATGGTCTCGTGCGAGAGAGCACGACGGACCTTTCTGCGCTTTGTGCCTTAGGAGAGGAGGAGCCACTTGAGGAGGCAACGATGGTTGACGTTCCGGTCCTTGCGGTGGATGCCATGGAAGAGGATACACCAGCGTAGGTTGTTGTTTGATTATTGTATTTCCTTTTTTTTTAGACTTGATGCGGCTGAGTTTGATAATTCATTTTCTTTCGTGCCTGGATAGCTTTATCCATTATCGTAGACTCGGATGAACTTGATGTATTTGCCGATAGACTTTTGGATGCTTGAGCATGATAACTCATTTTATGACATTGTTGTTGGTTAATGATTTGAGTTGGTTTGAATGACTCGTTAATCATTTGATGGGTGAACCATGAAGATGACTGGTAAGCGTACAAGAGCAAAGTTTGCGATAATGTGCTGGAGCATTGCTTGCATGGTTATGCTAGCTGCTTGGTGAGTTTTTGCTCTTAAGACCAACACATTAGTTGGGTTTTGTATGAGTCACTTGATCGAAGCGATCATGCTTTTTGCGGAGAAAATGCATAAACCAAACTGATCTCACCTCGCGACGTTGTGTCAAGGATGTGCCCATGAGATGTCCGTGACTAGTGTTTATTTAAGCTGGGTTTTCAAGACGAATTGATTCTTCCGAACCCTTACTGTTCACTAGCAAGAATCCTTCCGATAACAATCGTCGCACGCGTTACCGTAAGAGGTATCGATAAACCCGCGCATAAAAATTGTTGTGGGCAGTAACAATGGTGGAGTTTTGATACGCCTTGAAGGTTTTAGGAACCTTCGATAGTGAGATGTGATAGGATCGTTAGCTCTTATGCTAAGTCTTCGACGATACTTTTCATTTTAGGAGCTCCCATATGGGACCATTATCGAGATAGCGTAAATTTTTAAGATGATTGTGATCCTATCTCAAACCCAAACTCTTCCCCGTCAAGAAGAGGTTGAAGTTAAGATTGGGATCATGATCGTATCAGCACGTTTGAGAGACGTGAGATTGTTGTCGAAGTTGGATCCAGCGACCTATGATGAGTTGCATGTCGCAAGATGGTGTTCGAAGTGTGTTCCCTGACCGAGAGTGGTTCTCAGATCGTGGGTTAGTGCCATACGCTGTTCCCGCGACCCGGAGAGGCTTCTGGGTCGTGGGATGTCTCCGCACCCAGAATGGTCCCCTGGTCGCGGTATAGTGTTCATTTGTTGTTCCCACGACCTATACATGTTCTCGGGTCACGGGATGATGTTCAAATGGTGTTCACACGACAAAAACATGCTCTCGTGTCGCGGGATGATGCCTTGATGATATTTCCGCGACCCAAGAGTGCTTTAGGTCGCGGGATGATGGCTTGATGAAGTGTCTGCAACCTAAGAGTGCTCTCATGTCGCGGGATGATGGCTGGCAAGTGTTCGAGAAGACGCTTATGCGACCCACATGTAGTCTTGGGTCGCGGGATGTGGCTAGCACAATGTTTTCGCGACCCGGACATGGCTTTGGGCTGCGAAATTTTTCCGGAGGTAAAATAACGAGCTACATCTTAGCAAAGTCTAAAGATCAAAGTAAGCAAGGCATAGATTGTTCTTTAGTACCTGGACTGGTGATGAGTGTTTTGATGTAGTCCGTTGAAATGGTTGCTTAATAAGTCGTCTATTTTCACTTAAAAAGACCTTGACAACTACAATTTATCAAAATAGCAGTAAGGATCGAATCCACAAATCTCAGCAATTAAACTGTAATCTATTAAATTAATTAATTAAGCTAAATCGAATAATTCAAGGTTTTTTGTTTTGGTTTCTAATTTTTTATGGTTTTAAATTAAATAATAATAAAAATGCTAGACCTAGGGAATGATCAATGAATTGTCTAAAACTAAACTGGATGTTTATTAAGGTTCTAATTCAACTCAACTTCAACTCAAATATAATTCTAAATTTGTCCACTTTCGTGATACTAATCACTTCTCTTAACTACTCAAATGGCTAAACTTTCACTTGGATTTAAACTAGCTAGAGAGCTTTACTAGAGCATATTTGATCAGTTCACAACTTGCCTTAGCATCAACTTTTGTTGGCTAAGGACAATCTGCTCTCCTAATGAGGTTTCAAGAATCTTACTACACTTTCGTTTAATAGGAAGTCCTATGAACAAAAACTAGGTGATCAGTTCTAGGCTTTAAGATATCATTAGGAGGGAGTTCTTCTACACATCTACCTATTTACATCCAGTCTAACTTACCAACCCATGATCTTCCTAAATCTAACAACCTAACTACTCACACGTGACTGAATTAACAAGAAAACAATGTGAAATGATGAAGATAATTAAAAACAATGAAATATTGAATAATACTTTATTAATAATGAAAATAATAAAAGAACAAGGGTTCAAGAACACTTCTCAACAATAGGAAATAAAATGGATGAAAGAAAAAGACAGCCCTTATGAAATCTCCAAGTGACAGTCACCAAAAATCTCAAGAACAATGAAAAACAATCAAATAAAAGTGTTTGGATCAAAAAGAGGTGAATAAAAAACAGAACTCCCTGTTGTGGAGGCTCAGAATTGGCTTTATACTCAAGGGTTTTCGTGCCTGGTCTCAGAAAATAAGGCAAACTGGAGTCAATCTTGTGATTGAAAGTTGCCAAAAATACCACCTCAATCGAGCATGGATCGATCGATCCAAAGGTGGATTGATCGATCTGTGTGAATCGATTTGGCTCCGTCTGGTGCAGGTCGATCTACAGAGGTTCCGGAACTTTCCTCTGAACATGGATCGATCGATCCACTAAGGGATCGATCGATCCATAGTGGATCGATCGATCCAACTAGTTTTTGGCTGAAATCTTCACTTTTTGACTTAAATCCCTCCTTCGAAGTTCCAATTCATTTCCAATGCATAATTAACCTGAAAAGACTATGAACGAACCAAAAGAGACTCGAAGAACACTGGAAAACAAAGGTTAAAAGATGTAAAAAATGCAATATATCATTGCTCGCAGAAAATTTTCAATGGCCGTAAAAATGAGTATGAGTATACTCTCCCACTCCCCCCTTTTTTTATCGGATGGGTCAACTAAACTCATCACAAGGATGAGCTGTCTACGTACCCTCGAAAGGGATCAAGTCGAATCGTAGTTTATTCTCATTCCTCAGGTTGGACCGAAGCTGGATGTCCGTGCTTGGAGCATCGGATGTGTCGGATAGATCCTTCATCAAATGCTTATTGGTTGGTTTTGCATCCACGTCGTCGTTCCGACTGGGCTTGCGACGTTGGTATTTGTCCAGTAGACAGATGCGAGATTTCTTTTGGCTTTGATAGGGATGATATCTTACCGTTTTTCGATATGAATTTTTGTGATTTTATGAAGAAACTATTTGATTTGAAACATAAATCACTGGATTTCACATTTCTCTGTTTGCAAAATATTTTTGTGAAAATAACGCATTTTAGGTAACAAATGGGCATTAGTCTACCAAGTCCAACAAATCAATATCAGAAGTACAGACCCAGATGAAGAAGATGTTTATTTTGGATTGAAGTGAGGAGTTAGGACAATCAAGCCACGTGAGTTAGCTGTCACATGGGCTTGGAATCAAGTCGTTAGCCCTCAGGAGTAAGAAGTTAAGCTTAAATCATTGAAGGTGTATCCAGAAGCCGTATGAAATGAAGGCCCAATCGACCGGAGGAGAGGCCCACCGATCGATCAAGGCCCAATAATTCAAGGAAGCTTCAATAACAAATTCAGATAAAGACCGTTGCATTCGGGGAGATATCAAAATATGTTGGAGATAATTACTGAAGATACTGAATCTTCAGAAGACGCATTTTGGATATCAGTCGATCAATTATTATAGAGTTAATTAGGGAACTACCCATGGAACAAGAAAATATTAGGTAATAGGGAAACAATTAGGGAACAAGGAAGCTGGTCCACCAGCATAATGACGAAATGGCCTTGGACTTCTTCCCGTTCAATCTATATATTCAGCTTCCTGCCGGGCCCACTAAGATATACCATGTTATTTACTTATATATCATGCTATTTTGACGATTTTTCATAACAATAAATCATGTATAATTATTAAAACTAACATGTAATTTGTCCGCATGACATGTTATTTATCAATAAAACATGTAATTTGGATATATAAATATATCAAGATACATAAATGACATGTAATTCGGTTACATAACATGTTATTTGTCTGTATATCATGTTAGTTGTCCGTATAACATGTTATCTGGATATATATTATGTATCGAGATATAGCAATGACATGTTATTTGAAAACATAACATGTTATTTGTCCACACGACATCAGATCCATTTCATGTTCACATAATCAAGAAATATTTTGTCAACTTTTATGAATTATATATACAAATAGAAGTAAATGAGATTGTTTCATGACTCTCCTCGTCAGTTCTCCTTTAGCGAGAATCAAGGGTTTCTGAATTTTTTTTTAAAAAAATTCACATAAAACAGAAGGGTAAAATAGTAATTTTACGTATACACAGTTCTGTCCTCTCGATTTACAGAATTGCCATCCTAAGATTTTTCAAAATCTTTACCATTTTGTATAATTTCTCATTATTATAATGGCGACCGATCGATCAAAGCCGGATAGACAAATTCTTGGTGAATTCTGCGCCCAATGTCCTGCAGTTTTGTGTTGAATGGCGGTTCGATGAAGCTCGTAGTATGCATTCTCATCATAGCTTGTCCGATTCCTTGTCCATCCTTTTGAACGTCCAATTCACGTCCTGAGCCTCGACCACCACCACGTCCAGCATTCCTTGCAGCCCCTTGGGCACTGCTTTCTTTGTTGTCAACCAAGTAGTTGTGTGAGCCGGGTCCTTCGTGATGGATGTAATTGGATGCTGATGGAAGCTTCTTCATGTTCTGTTGAGCGATGTAAGGTTGAGTAGCTGGTGGAACGTGCATGCTTTCCTCGGAGGATCTGCATCTCTTCTTCATTCACTATATAGGAGTTGGCGAGGTGCAAGGCATCTTGAATTGTTGATGGGGTTTGGTGTGCCAAGTCCTTCCTGAATTCTGATTCGTACCACAAGCCTTGCTTGAGGGCACGAAGTGCTGCCTGGTTTCCCATGTCTTTGACCTGCGAGATAAGGGTTTTGAATTTGGTGATGTACGATCGGAGAGAATCCGTCGGACCTTGAGAGATAGACCACAAGTCAGCATCGATTGTCTTCTACCTCATGAAGATGGAGTAGTACTTCAGGAAGGTTGTGGTGAGTTCGCGGAAGCTGTCAATCGAATTCCTCGGTAGCCAAGAGAACCATTGCAAGGCTAGTCCTTTGAGATTCTCGACAAAGAGGAGACATAAACCAGCGTCCTCGTGTCTCCTTAGAAACTTGGCCATGTTCATGGCGATTCAGAAGGATGTTAGATGTTTCCTCGGATCGGACGTTCCATCGTAGTGAGGGATTCTGACTTTGCCAGGATCAAGGATGTTAGCTCATGTTATTCTCGGAGGGAAGGGAGTCATCTGCAATTCCTCGAGCACTCGGTCGATTTCTGGTGCGCGGCTGGTTGCTTTGTAGATTTGTGAGTGCACTTCCTGGATGTTAGCTTTCGTCCTGCAGAGCGATGCTCTGAGTCGGAGGATCTTTTCCTTTTGTTCTTCAAGCCGTTATGTGTGCTCTGGTCGTTGAGTGTTCGCAGGAGGGCTTGACTCTCTCTCGCGATCATCTTCGGTGTGAGGTTCCCTGTTAACCACGGGAGTGTCTTGGTAAGGTCAATGGTTTTCTCCGATCCTCTTGGTTCCTTTGCGCGGGTGACAGGGTTCTTGTGAACTGTCGAGCTTGTGGAATTGAGAGGCGGTATGCCGAAGAGACTCCTAGTAGACTTCCGTGGTTGGTTACGGATAGCGAGTTCCTTCAACCTATCAGCGATGGATTGGCTGAACTTTTACTTCTTAGCAGAGCGCGTAAGCAAGCCGTTGAGCAAGGTACTGACATTCTTGTAGCCAGTTTAAGGATTGACAGCTCTGTCTCCTCCTCCGTTCAGTGGAGTTTGCATGGTTGGTCCTTCTGGGACATCCTCCATTGATGATGCCTTCGTTTGGTTGTGGAGTCACCATGGATCTGTCCTGGTTGAATTGCTGGTTATTCTGTTCTTCTTCCGTCATGTTCGTCGTGGGTTACAAGAGATTCTTCGTGTGAAACTGTCGATAAAGTTCCCTGCAGTCGGCGCCAGATTGTGTGTACCAAAATTAACACAGCCAAAACTTGTTCACGAACCCTTTAAGGGATCGTCGACTGTCTTATGTATGAATCACTTGTGAATATGAAAGCAAAGAATTCAAAAAACAATGAACGTAAAAAATCAAACCATGGATGAAAAACGAGATTTTATAGATAGAGCTCTCTAGGGTTCAGATAATTTCATGATACATTATGAGTTATGGCTAGCAAAATATATATATATACTCTCAGCCAAACCGTCCTAAGTCGTAGGGCTTTTGATGGGCCACATTCCGTTTTCTCGTAGACAGCTTATGTAACTTCCATTTTCCGATGTGTGTTTGAAAACTTCCATTTCTCCGATGATCATTCAGAAACTTTCATTTTCGTTGTAAAATAAAGAAAGACTTCCTTTTTCATAGATACATTTCGAATATTCACGAATCTTCTTATATGATGGTGCATGATTTGTTAGAAGGCTTAGTTCGGATGTCAGACCATTTAGCTTGTCGAGAGTGCAATCGGACTCGTAGGTCGCATCTCCCGATAGTGTAAGTTAGATTCACTTTGTGGATCGCATTTTCTCGTTGGAACTAAGTACTCAATTTGATTGGGTCCACAGAAGAGTATTGAGTTTGATGAATAATGTCTTGCGACCCACGACGAATGCATGGGTCGCGGAAAGGCTCGGTGGTGATATCCTGCGACCCTACATGTTGTTTGGGTCCCGGGACACGTTCTTATGGGCAAAGGGAAAACCACAAAGCCATTTGGGTCGCGGAAGCTCGTCCATAACTAAGCCACGACCCAGCTCTTGCTCGCAGATCGCGGGAGCTCGTCTGAGACCAAGCCGCGACCTAGCTCTTACTCGCAGGTCACATGAACTCGTCCGAGACCAAGCTGCGACCCGGCTCTTGCTCGCAATTTGCGGGAACTCGTCCAAGACCAGGTTGCGAGCCATGATCTTTGTCACAGGTCGCGGGAACTCATCCAAGACCAAGTCGCGAGCTGTGGGACTTGTTCGAGTCGCGGAAAGTCTTGGTGGACTAAGTAGCAAGCCAACGGAGCTCGTCCAGGTCACGGGACAAAATTGTGAGAAGAACCAGTGAGCTGAGGATGCACACGGATCGCAGAACACGAGCTCGGATGTGATACGTGAGCCACGAGCAAGCTTGGGTTGCGGGACGGTTACGTAAGAAGAAGAGGCGAGCTAGCTTGCCTCGTAGGTCGCGAGACACGTCTGGAGGGTGAAACGGTGAGCTATTGATGGGGATTTAGTTTTCACCCAAAATATTCCTGCAAGCGCACAGGATCTCGCAGTAGTACTTAGGGATCGAATCCACAGGGCGGCAAATTGTACACAATAGCAAAATCGATTCAACTTGAGCTAAACAACAAAATATGGATTTTGGTTTTTTAATCAATCGAATGAGGTTAGTCGTTCGATCGATTGGAAAAGTTTTCGGTTATGAAATTCAAAATGAAATAAAAGAAAAAGATAAATAAACTATTGTTGCAATTGTCGGGTTTCAAAGAATTCTCTAGGGTTCATGGATTAAACTATTCAGGTTTTTTAGGCAGATAAATCTGGTTAAGTATTCAAGCCAATCGTAAATTAAGCTTCCTATTTTCATAGTAGTTATTAAACATGTTTATTATCCTAACTCACACAGTATTCACAAAGTGTGAACTAGGAAAGCAAGTCGCGGAAGTTATTTACCTATCATTTAATACTAGTTCTTACCTATCTCATCAAATTGTCAAGATAAAGAGATCAATATATAACAAATTACCTAGGGTGTCAAATCTAAGCAATTATGTAATAAATATAAATCCTACCTATCTGTCAAGCCATCCTATTGAAAACTCATATTCCCAACAAAAGATCTACTCAAATATAATAGCAAAAATCCATAGAAATTGACATCATATATAAATAGAAAAAGGTTTAGAAAACTTCTCCAAATCAGTAGACAAGGAGGATGAAATCTTCTTCCTTACAACAACAAGATGAAATTACAAAGAATTTAAGAGAAGGATGAAAGCAAAGTGCTCTCTCTAGAGAGTTTTGGTGTAAAGAGAGGCACACCTTCTCTGAGATGAGAAGTCTCTTTATATAGAGAGTGAGACACGACCAAGGGCTTCAGTAAAGAGATAAGAAAGAGGATCAGCTGAAGAGATTCACAATATTTGATCTTATATTCTTCAGTCGATCAAATAAAAAGGATATTCGATCGATAGTTAGCCAAAAATATATTTTGGTAACCACTAAATATCGTTTGATATGTCTAGAAGCTTCTAGTGGATCATTGGGCCTTGACCCACTCATAGGCTTCAATTCATGGGCTTCAAGAGGATTTTTGGGCCTTGATAAATCAAATCAATTTGGCAATCGATTGATCGTTCTTCCTTCGCGTTCTTCGACTGCTTCACATCGAGACTGCACAATATGTCTTCAGTAGAATCAGCATAACTCAATATCTAACCGTTGGTATTGCTTTGTTAAACTTGCATTGGAAAGATGACCTCTTAATCTAGCATGTGTAAAAATATCATAACAATCTATGATGGGGAAGGTCTTCATCTAAGGCCAAACTTCTGAAGCGTGGAACTGATCCACTTCACCAGTCTTTAGTATTAAAGGAATAACTTCTTGGTCGTTGGGACGAATGACTTGATTCCAAGCCCATGTGATCGATAGCCGACTCATGTGGCTTGATTGCTCCGATTCTCACTTCAATCCAAAATGCACGATAGATTCATCTGGCCCCGAACATTTGGTGCTGAATTGCTGAACTTGGAGAATAATGCCCATTTATGACCTAGAATGCCTTATTTTCACAAAAACACTTTGAAAACATAAAATAGTGAAAATCATCACTGTTATCTCGAAATCCTTTGGTTTTTGTTGTAAAAAGAACATTAAAAATATGGTAAAAAGCGGTAAAATATCACCCCTATCAGCTATAAGGTGACTTGGGTTGTGGGAGCCTTCTCGTCAATGACCCGCGACCCGTTGTTGTCTCACAAGACGCAAGTAGCTTTCTTTGCTCTCACTATGGGTCTTTCTATGCACCGTAAAGCTCATGATCAATCCTCGTCAGCGCATGCGTGGTTGCATGGAGCATTGACCGTGATAATTCTCGATGATCATGAATCATCCACGACTCGACACTTAGTCGTTCCTGTGCTATCAATCTCAAGTGGTGAAATCCGACCCCCACAAGCACCATTTCCGATTTTTAGGTTTACTCCACAAGCAAAACGAAGCCTCTTAGAATGTGTTAGAAATGATGTAAAATTTCCTGACGGATAGGCATTGGACTTAGCATCTTGTGCTGACAATGAAGTAGGAAGGTCCTCAGGCATGAATCATCCACGACTCGACACTTAGTCGTTCTTATGCTATCAATCTCAAGGGGTGAAATCCGACCCCCACAAGCTCCATTTCCGATCTTTAGGTTGACTCCACAAGCAAAACGAAGTCTCCTAGAATGTGTTAGAAATGATGTAAAATTTCTTGACGGATATGCATTGGACTTAGCATCTTGTGCTGACAATGAAGGAGGAAGGTTCTTGGGCATGAAGAGTCATGATTGACACGTCTTTATGGAGCGGCTACTTCCGTTTATATTATATGAACTAATGCCGCCAACGGTTCACCAAGCTTTATCAAGTGACTATATCAACTTAAATAGAAGATCATAATGTTAATTACCAAATCCATTAAACTCTTTTACATACATTAATTGAGTCTTTATGAAATATGACAACGAAAAAAGGATTTTTTCGTGATTTATGCTCAAGAACACTACAAGAAAGCAGAGTTCAAACTCTGAAGGAGAACGTTGTCATCGTTTTGTGCAATTTGGAAAAGATTTTCCCACCGTCTTTTTTTTATGTGATGGAGCACCTAGCGGTGCATCTCTCGTATAAATCTCAACTAGGCGACCCCTGTGCAATATAGGTGGATGTATCCCCCTAAAAGACTATTTAAACACTTGAAAGGAAAGGATAAAAATAAAAGATATTCAGCCGGGTCGATTGTTCAATCTTACTTGAATGATGATATATCATATTTTTCAAAGCACTATTTTGCTGCAAATATCCGGACGAAAGCAAGGTAAGTGTTTCGGTCATTTTTTGTACATATATTATCATTACATATATAACTTACAACAATATGTAATTATCACCATCAGAGAGAGTAGATTTGATGAAGGTGCGGAGAACGAAAGAGGAGACGCTTGCTAGGCGAGATGAAGAGAGCCTTCGACAGAGGCGGTATCTGGACAAAGTCATCGCCTTTCTCAAAGTGCAACATTTGGGAATGACATCCTGGATAGAGTCCCCGACCGAGAATAATCCCGTTGATCCCTCGACAGTTAACAGAACACCATCGGCCTCCTCTCCTCCTTAGCTTTTTATTACATTTTGGGTATTAAACATAATTTTTTGGCAATGTTTGAACATAATCTGTTTTGTATATTTGAGCGTAAATTCTGTTCTTTTAAATTTGCATATTCTATATTTTCAGTCTACTATTAGTAATTTATTCAATACTAAAACTAAAATAAATAAAAAAAAAAAAAAAATTTAAAGGTCGTCGCTTTTTAGTTGCAATACATATTTACTTGTGGTTGGAAAACAATCCCTTATATCACTTGGATCTTCGTCGCAATACAGTGACTATATCAGCAGCCATAATGTAGCCGGAAAAGAAAAGCGACTGTTTTCCCACTGATATTAACCACCGTAAACCAACTAAACGAGGCTATATGATCTCATCTGATATTTCTACTTGCAGTCCCAATGTAGTCGGAAAAAAAACCCATTGTTTTCCCACTGATATTAACCACCGTAAAACAACTAAATGAGTCTCTATGATCTTGTCTGATATTTCTACTTGCATTCGCAATGTAGTCGGAAATAGAAAAGCGACTGTTTTCCAACCGCTCTATTACCACCGAAAACCAACTATAAGAGACAGTCCAAACTTAATTCCCATTACCAGATGTAGTCGGATATTCGACGCTTTGTTTCCAACTATTTAACGTTGTCTATTTTCCAATGAATTTGCGACCGCCTAATTTATCAATGCTCTGAATTCGACTGTCTTCTGTGGTCGCTTTTTAGTTGTAAATACACCTGTTTTCGACTGCTTTCCAACCAAATAACTGGTGGCAAAAAGCATGTTTTCTTGTAGTGCTATTGTCTTCAATGGAAGAATGTTATCATAAAGAACTGATACACAAAGTTTTACCCTATGTATTTAATTGCAAGTGCATAGCAAATGCGTTATACCCTATGGTAGAGAACTGATACACAAAGTTTTACACTATGTATTAACTGCAAGTGCATAGCAAATCCGTTATAGTACTTTGGGATCGAATCCACGAAGACCGATAAATCATAAACTAATTCTAGACTCTTAATTTAAAACTAGGACAAAGGGGGGGGGGGGTTTAATTAAAATAACTGATGCAAATAAGCAGGTTGTGGGGGGTTTTAAATCAATTAAAGCAATGTTGGGCCTTGGGAACGTCGGAGAAGAATCCAATCTGTCGCAAAAAACAGACGAGTGTCGATCGACACTTATAGGTTGTCGTTCGACACTGTCTGTGTAAAATCAGTCACCATCTTAATTCCTAAACATGAACTTTAATGTAATGCAAACCAACTTCCATTGAGCAAGCAATCTATAATTAATTCCTAGCAACCCAAATTTCTTTGTGAATTCTAGAGAATTAATTATCCAATAATTCTAGGTTTAGTTTTTCATAAACTATCTAGACCAAATTACTTTGTGAACAGAAAGCCTACTCTTCCAAGATTTATTCAAGAAATTATTAACACTTCCATGTATAATAATTAACCTATGATCTAATTCAAGGTAACTAATCTATGAACTAGCATTGAACACAATCTAGAATAAAAATTAAGGGTGTAACATAATTTAGACGTATGGCTAAACATAAATTCATCTAAACCTAAGAACCCTAAGCCTAATAAGGGAATTACTCAGACATAGCTAAGCAAAACATCATGCAATAATCTATGAAAGCAATAAATATTAAGAAATAATAAAATGGGTTTAAGAAATCTTCTCTCTAAAACTCTCTCATTAATGAATTAAAGCATGAGCCTAAACAATGGGGGAAAAAAACTAGTATTTATAGGATCCTGGATAAATTTAATAAATGGTAAATTACTAAATATAATTTTCTTGATCTTCAAAAATAGGAAAGTTGCTGAAAATCTTAGTGGTGTCGAACAGGCAATATTTGAACATAACTAATATTATTTAATAAATGAATTTTAAGTTTTGAAGATTGATTTATGACTTTATCGCAAAGTTTAAACATTTAAAAATATAATTTAATTAAATTTAAATTTGTATGTTCATATCAAATATTTCAAAATGTTAACCACGAATACATTATTTATAAACATAATTTCAGCACACAAAATTAATTTATTAAAGAAACTGAAATTATCCACTCGTTAACAGATATCTATGGATAGGGGTGCTAAAAATGGGCATGAGCCTGACGGGTATCCGTAACCTAGAAATTGACATATGTATACATGTCAAAAGAAGCCTAGTAAGATGAATGAAAGCAATGTGTATGATCGTAGAGTAGACCAACGTGTGGTTAGTGAGGTAATAATATATCATTATTTATCTTTTCGGTATGTCGAATATGAAAAGCTTAGGGCTAGAGGTAAATACTTGAACCCAGAAGGTCAACACATATGTAAGACAAACTATTGTATCTTATGTGTTTAAGAGATATGAGATGGAAAAAGTAAGGCTTAAAAAATCATTTGCTGATTTTAAAGGCCAAGTTTGTTTAACATCGAATTTATGGACAGCCACAACTAGTATGGTGAGTTACATTTGTGTGACAGCTTATTATGTTGATGTTGTGTGGAGTTTAAACAAAAAGATTCAGATTTCTGTGAATTCAAACCTCCGCATTTCGGTGAAGAATTAGCTTGTAAAGTTCAAGCATTACTTTGACTCGCAACTGGTTACATGGTTTTGCGGAATTTGAATATATGTATTTCTCTTATTGTTTCTTAGTAGTTTGTTCTTATATTATAATTATGTTGTTTAAGTAATTCATATCTCTCTAAATTGTAGGTAATATTGAAGATATCTTTGATGAAAAAAGAGAGGAAGAGGTTGCAAATAGCTCTAGAGGATGATTTATCTTCTGAACTTGAGATTCATGTTGTTGGTTATGTTTCATTGATTGTTATGAATTTATGGTTTTGTAAACATTTAATCATAAATGAATTTAAAATTTAATATGGTCTCTCTGAAATAAGTTACTTTGTTCGTTAAATAATAAATGTTTACACATAATGATCTAATTATCACATGTTAAAATTTAAATGAAAATATAATCTCGTTAAATAATAATGATTTACTCATAATAATCGAATTATGACATGTTAAAATTTAAATAATTAAATTGTAAAAATATCAAATATTTACTAAAACTTAAACTCATAAAATGTTTGATAATCACTTAATAAATGAAACTTTAATCATGCATATGGGTGTAAAATAACACCACTATTTGGTATAAAAAAGTTCAGGGTGATCGTGGGCAGCTCGAAGTAGATCAAGCTCATTTTTAGCTTAATTGCAGACTTAGATCGAACTTCGGGGTCAGGTCGTACTCGGATGGAAGCAGACTTTTAAACCCATTTTAACATCCCTACCTATAAATAAAACCTAAATTCAATTGGTTATTTGGGGAATATAAAAATTTTGGGTATGTTTTGACTTTTAAGTCGCGCATTTTTTGTGGACAAATTATTTTGGACTCCGGTCGGACCTGGATATATTATCGGATTTAGCGTTTCATAAATAACCGAAACTCTTAAAAAATAGGGTCAATTTGGCTATTGGAGTATGAAATAAAGAAAAGAAAATACCATATCCAATTCATAATGTAGTGAGTAACCATTCTTGTTGGTGACTTTACATAACACCCCTCAAACCATGTGGCTTGTAATTTGCCACAAAGGTAAGGAAAAAATGATGACACATAACAATTTTTCTATCTCATTTCATTTTTTATTCATAGTTTTAATTTTTGACTTTCAATTGATTAGATTTTACAACCTTAGTTAAAAACATATTATTATTTTTCGCATCTAACATAGTTTGGATTTTATAAACGTAAATTATTTTTTCCAAACAATGCTTTCAAACTAACTAAAAATGCATTGTATATATTCTGTATAAATTAGCGTAAAATAGATTATGATAACATAGTGATATGAGTAAAAAAAAATAACACATAAGATGAAAATGCTGGAACTTGGATTAATGGTTGTAATTAAGAATGTGTTCTCTATATAGTTTATTCAAAATAAAATATATGATAAGGGTGAAAAAAATAACAAATAATATGAAATGATAGCAAAGAGAAAGAAGATTTTAGTAGAAAAAAAATGAGATAAAAAGAAAAAAAATGTAGATAATATACATTTAATCGATATACATCACAACCTTCAAAGTATATATGAGTTCTACATACACTAATTATATGTACATTAATTATATGTTATGCTATTTTACTTACTATAACAAAAACAAAAACAAAAAAACAACAAATTTTTATAAGCATTGTTTAATCACTTTTTACAAAAATTATCCGATTTTGAAAATTTGAATCACAACATGTATGTTTTTCAAAACAAAAATAAACAATTGAATAAATATTATTGGAGAAATCCAAAACAAATAAAATAAGATGGGATAAAAAAGTAAATAGTATACATGTATGAAAAGATATATGGAAACAAAGGTGAAGGTGTAATTTAATATATATTGTATATTATATCGTGTATCCTAATCATATATTTCAATTGGTTATCAAAGATTTTTTTTATTATTATTGATGCGAATTCCTGTTTAAAAAAAAAACATGTCAAATGTAACAAAAAGACATTTCACGGGAGAAGTGCCAATACATACACGAACTAAAGTAAACGTGAAAATACATACATGAACTAGCGTATAGTGCTTCTGCATACACAAACTTTTAGTTATTCAAATTTTCATACACAAACTATGAAATAGTGCATAATTCTACATTGACCCAATTTTTTTCAAATACTTTTCTGAACCGGATCCAACGTGGCAAATAATTTCTTTTTATTCTAATTAAAAAATAAAATGGCCACGTCTAAAACGACGTCGTTTTGTTGTTTAAGATAATATATATATATAATATTATTTTATGGACTACATAAAAAAAGGGTGAAAACGACGTCGTTTCAGACGTGGCTATTTTAAAAAAATATAAAAAATGCACACAACTATGTTTTTCAAGCTACGAAATTCTGCAATACAATCTTGGATCTCCTTCTCACATCGGTGTACAATGGCTTCANTCCTTCTCACATCGGTGTACAATGGCTTCACAAGTTCGAGTTTCCATTTCAAGATTATTCATCTCAAAGTCACAAGCTTTTGACTCATTTTCTAATGCCACCACATCTTCTTGAACCTTA
>OVAP01001737.1:0-22375 GCA_900406295.1 Aurinia saxatilis | reverse complement strand
AACAACCATGGTTGAGTCATACAGTGTGATTTCAGGACAACTTTCCTTCAAACTGGTGTATTAGTAGCAGGTTTATCCTATGATTTATACTAAGATTAAGCTTATAAACTATTCATTACACAGTCCTACNAGATTAAGCTTATAAACTATTCATTACACAGTCCTACTGCCTATCTACCAAACCATGATTCCTCCTAGCAAAACTATATTCCTAACTAAGAAACTACTCAGACATATCAAAAGTAAACATTATGACAATGAAAATTGCTTGTATTAATAGAGGGTTCATAATATATTCTCTGGAATGCAGAGATTACAAAATTCGTCCTTTAAGCAAAGTTCAAAGCAATAATGAAAAGAAACTGAAAGAAACCAATAAACTGTTTAGCATGGATTCCTGAAAGCTTTTGAGTGTTTTCTGATAATTCTCTCTTGGTTCAGTCGTCTGTATCTATAGGGGAGAGATTCGGGTATAGAGTCGAGACGAATTAGAAGGAAGATTTGGATAGGAATCCAAATATTTGTGATTATCCTTTCTGAATCGATCGGTCGCACTATTCTCGGTCGATGGTGAATATCTGAAACGCGTTTTCTGAAGATTCGGTATCTTCAGTGATTATCTCTAACGTATACTGATAACTCCTGAAATGCTACGGTCATTATCTGAATTTGTTCTTGAAGCTTCCTTGAGATTATGGGCTTTGATCGATCGGTGGGCCTCCGGTCCGATCGATTGGGCCTTCATTTCATGCGAGCTTCTGAATACACCTTCACTGATTTGGGCTTAACTTCTTACTCCTGAGGGCTAATGACTTGATTCCAAGCCCATGTGACAGCTAACTCAAGTGGCGTGATTGTCCTAACTCCTCACTTCATTCCAAAATAAAAATCTCCTTCATCCGGGCTTGGACTTCTAATGTTGATTTGTTAGGCTTGGTAGAAAATGCCCATTTGCGACCTAAAATGCATTGTTTTCACAAAAATACTTTGCAAACAGAAAAATGTGAAATATAGTGGTTTATGTTTCAAATCAAATAGTTTTTGTTAAAAACACAAAAAAATCATATCGAAAAGCGGTAAAATATCATCATTATCAAGAAGTTTGTCCTTTCTTCCTCTGCGTGTAGAGAAAATTTCTGAACCGTTTTACTTTTGATTAATATGATCATAATTTCCATTGTTGTTATGTTTTTCATAAGCATGTTTGAGTAGTTTCATAGTTATGAATAAGATTTGCTAGGAGAATTCGTGGTTAGGTAGATAGGCTATAAGATTATGCAATGACTAGTTAAGACTTACTTTCTTATCAGATATGAATTCATATCCAAGATTAAACTGCTACTAATACACCATTTATAGTTAGTTATCTGGAAATTGATTTTGAAAGCTCTAATGTCCATTCTCGGAGTAGCAATTGATCTCTTAAACTTAATGACTAGTTTAAGGACTGAATGGACGGTATAATAGTTTCTCTAAGAGTTAACCTGGACTCTACTAGATTAGTTCGGCTAAGCTTGACCATAAGGATCTCGAACTTTAGTGATTTCAAGCTATATTTTTAGAACATTTGCATAGTTACTACCCTGAATAATTCGAACCATGAATCTTTGATGCATTTGTTGACTTCCTAACGCTTTTATCATTTGATTACACTCACATTTTATTTCGGTTTTAGTTTTGCAGGCATCAATGGATCGATTACACTTCTTGTATTCAACCGAAAGGAGCATCAATCGATCGAATGTAGAAGCGATTCGATCGATCCAATCATCAAAACCTCATATTTGCTGCTTAGCTTGAGTGAACTCTGACGTATTAATTGCGTACACTCTACTCTCTGTGGATTCGACTCTAAAGCACTACTGCGAGACATGTACGCTTGCATGAACATTTTGGATGAAAATTTAATCCCCAATAGGTGGCTTGGGATAGACTCACTTTACTTAAAGCATTAGTCGGTCTTGGTTTTCGAGACATCTAGACGTTAATAATGCTCTTTTGGCCAAACTAGCTTGGAGATTACATATTAACCCGGATTCCCTCATAGCACATGTTCGTCTCGCGAAGTATTGCACCAACAGCACCTTCCTTGACTGCCCTTATCCATCTATCTCCTCTCATGGATGGAAACGAATCTTAGCGGGGAGGGAAATTTGGAAGAAGGCCTTGGATGGATTATCGGGAATGGGTCATTAGTGAGTGTGTGGGAGCCTCCATGGCTCTCTTTATCACAAAACAAAGACCCATGGGCCCTGCCACTTATGAGTCATGTATTCTCAAGGTCGCTGACCTTATATTGGCACATGAGGGACGTTGGAATGTGCTTAAAATCTGAGAGCTCTTACCTCAGTATGAGAAAACCGTTTTGTTCATTGTACTTAAGCTTGTGTATGCCACATATTCCCTAGTTTGGTTCCATGATTCGTCGGGAGATTACATAACTAAGTCAGGGTACTTTTTATCGCGAGCATACAATGCCACCGAGGCTATCTCCTCGTTCAGTTGGAGAGAACACATTTGGCGTATTAAAACTACACCTAAGCTCCAATCCTTTATGTGGAAGCTCAAGCAAAAAGCATTACTGGTAGGACACAATCTAGTGATCTGGGGCATAACTCGAGATACTCATTGTAAACGTTGTGGGCAAATTAAGACGAGTTATACGACGTTCTCACCTGTTCATTTGCTGCACATGTATGGTCCAACCTCCCAGCTCTGTTCCAACCACTCGCAGAGGACTGTTCATCCTTAGACTCATTGTTTCAACAGGCTCACAAAACAATATTGCTTCCTCCGGTTGGGATTTCAATAATCATACATCCTTGGGTGATGTGGAATTTGTGGAAGTCAAGGAATGCGTTGTTGTTTGATAATAAAAGATTTACATAGAACGAAGTCCTCCTCAAGTCCATTCATGAAGAAGGGGAATGGCAAGTTGCGTAATTGGCCATCACACTACCAACCAGTCACCATGCCCGCGGACGACAAGTACCTACACCACCTACTACTTTCAACTGCCACATGGATGCGGCGTGGAATGAATCGTTAAAGTGTTGTGGACTTGGTTAGAGTATAAGTCATGCTAATAATCTGATTTTTCGTCAAGAATAACAATGGGAATATTTACAAAATTTGTTTTAATGGTTGAAGCTCTTGGCGTAGCTGCACTTGGTGCCGCGACTCAAGCGAATCTCCGTCAAATCCTAGTATTGTTGGACTCGCAAGCATTGGTTAGCCTCTTCTCATCGGGAAGAACCAACTCGAAGCTTTGAAACATCCTCCACGATATTCGAGCTCTCCTTCATTGCTTTTTTCTGTTATATTCCTCGTACTACTAATACTATTGCCGATTCTCTCGCAAAATCTGCTCCAGCGAGTTTAAACTTTGCACCATTGCAGTGACTCACTCTGTTTCCAATTTTAATGAAATTTGGTTTGAAAAATAGAAAAAACAACATGGATACATTTGAGGACATTTGGAATCAAATCAACATATAATATACAAATAAATAAGTAATGCCTAAGATAGAAAGAGAAAGAGGAGAGGAGATGATATGAGGAAAACCTAATTAAAACCCGTGCGGGTTTAGGCTCTCTCACATCACTCACTGAATCTGAGAGAGGAGAAGATGAGTTTCGCGGCCTTCAAAATGATGCATTGGCCGACGGGCGTGGAGAACTGTGCCTCCGGCTTTATCACCCACTCCGTCTCCGATATATCGGTGCAGATTCCGACTGTTTCCGGCGATGACCTTGAGGCCGAGTGGTCTGCTCCCAAGCGCGGCATCGGTCCAGTGCCTAACCTCGTTATAACCGCCGGAAACATCCTTGAGGTTTACGTCCTCAGGGTTCAAGACGAAGGAATCAGTCCCAAGCGCAGTGGACTCATGGATGGCGTCTCGGCTGTCTCTCTCGAGCTCGTCTGCCATTACAAGCTGCACGGTAACGTTGAATCACTTTCGGTGCTACCTTCTTCTCAAGGGAGAGATTCCATCGTTTTGACCTTTCGCGACGCCAAAATTTCCATTCTTCACTTCGATGATTCAATTCACGGCCTGCGAATGAATTCGATGCACTGTTTTGAGGGTCCAGATTGGCTTCATCTGAAAAGAGGAAGAGAGTCCTTCGCAAGAGGCCCCTTAGTCAAAGTAGATCCTCAAGGCAGGTGTGCTGCCGTTCTCGTTTACGGTTTGCAGATGATCATACTCAAGGCTACTCCTCATCTTGGAGATGATGATGATGTTTTCACTTCTGGAGGGACTCTTTCGGCTCGAGTAGAATCATCTTACATCATCAACTTGCGTGATCACGGCATGAAACACGTCAAAGATTTTGTTTTCCTACATGGTAGGTTTATCTTTTTAGCTATCCATCGATGTGGCTTCTCTGTACTCGTTAATCACTATATTATGATGATTGTTTTCAGCTGTACAACTTTCACTTAAAATTGCATTAGTAGCCAACTTGTTAGTTTTGGGACATGATAAGACAACTAGCAACACCTGTATTGTGTATTTCCTCGTTTTTGTATCTAGAGGGTGCATTCTCGTCATGGTGACAGTTTGAAACAAGAGAAAATGTATTGTTTGATGTGATTTTTCAATAGCTACCTGTCTGAAATTTTCTAATAGGCAGAATGTGAATAAATTAAGTGATTCTTCTTCTTTTGATTCTGTGTTACATCCTGTGTCTTGCTCAGGTTATATTGAGCCTGTAATTGTCACCCTTCAGGAAGAAGAGCATACTTGGGCTGGGCGAGTTTCATGGAAGCACCATACTTGCATGCTTTCTGCTCTTAGTATCAATACGACATTAAAACAACATCCAGTCATCTGGTCAGCTATTGTATGTTTCTGATTTTCCCCTTTTTCATTAAGAAATTTGCTTTCCTAAAATGAAATCATTGAGTTGCTTAAGTAATCTGCATTGTAAGCTGATGGCAGAAAATGGAGTCATATCAGAAGATTATTGTGTAACAAAAGACTTTAGAATTTCATATACTGCAAAGATTGAGCCTACTCACTAATTTCCTTCTGCGAACTTCAGTCTGTGATCATACTTATTCTTTTGGTATATGTCAGAATCTACCCCATGATGCCTACAAACTACTTGCAGTACCATCTCCGATCGGGGGTGTCCTCGTGTTGTGTGCAAATACAATCCATTATCACAGTCAGGTAGGTTGATTTCACTTAGCTTTGGCGCTTTTGATAGTTTAGTATAATTTTTAACTCTTTTCAGCTACTCAACCCCGTTTGATTTTGTTTTAATTGAATATAGAGTTTTACAATTACTTACACGTCTGACTATCCGTATCCATTGTAGTCAGCCTCCTGCGCTTTGGCACTGAACAGTTATGCCTCCTCAGCAGATAGCAGGTTCAGTTTTTTTGCACACTATCCTCTCTTCAAAACCTGCTTTCTGCTTAGGGATTTCGCTTAATTTGTTGCCTCATTCTTTTTCTTTGTATGCCTGATTCCTTTCAGTCAAGAACTACCTGCATCAAATTTCAGCGTGGAACTTGATGCTGCCCTTGGAACCTGGATATCAAATGATGTAGCCTTATTGTCAACAAAAACTGGGGAAATGTTGTTGCTGACTCTTATATATGATGGGCGGTAATATATGACCTTCCTTTTAAACTTGGAGATTTTGTAAAAAGTTATGAGCTTGGCGCCACTGCTGACCTTTGTAGATCTGACTGCAATATTTTTTGTTTGCTTATAATACGTTTAACTGACTTCTCTTTTCTTCCTGAAGTGCTGTACAGAGACTTGATCTTTCCAAATCAAAAGCCTCTGTGCTTGCTTCGGTTAGTCAATATGTTCTTACAGCATATTTGTGCTTGGATTTTAGACCCAGTTTGATAAAAACATCCCTAAGATGATATACCACATTTATTGCAGGACATTACTAGTGTTGGAAATTCCCTTTTCTTTTTGGGTAGCCGGTTGGGGGACAGTTTACTGGTCCAATTTTCCTGTAGATCTGGGCCTGCAGCATCATTACCTGGGTTGAGAGATGAGGTGATAGTTAAATTAGAGCTCACCTTCGTTCCACAATTCAGAATCAGATTACCTAAAATATGGTTATTCTGCTGAAGATGAAATTGCACTTTTGTGTATAATTTCGACAGTTCAATCTTTCCTAGGCTGACTAGACTTCCTTCATTTTTCAACAGTTTGGCCAGAACTTGAATTTTTTTCTTGCCTAATTTTATGCAGGATGAAGACATTGAAGACGATGATCATCAAGCAAAACGTTTGCGGTTAACTTCCAATGCTTTCCAAGATACAATTGGAAGTGAGGAGCTTTCATTGTATGGTTCAGCACCAAATAATTCTGATTCAGCACAGGTAGTATGTTCTGCCTTGGTTAAAGTTTTATAGCGTATATTCTCCTCTCCAAGACGTTTCTCATGTTGTCTTCCCAATAAATGCAGAAATCTTTTTCATTTGCAATAAGAGATTCACTAGTTAATGTTGGTCCGGTGAAAGATTTTGCGTATGGCTTAAGAACTAATGCGGATGCAAACGCCTCTGGGATTTCCAAGCAGAGCAATTATGAATTGGTGAGCCTTTTATGTAGTAATGTTCTGTACATAACATGCCATGCTTACAAGTGTTATACAGATACATCTTTTTTTTAAGTATTCTTTTGCTTTACAGTAAAATCCTCTGTTTCTAGACTTGTAGCGTTGGCTTGCTTGCCTTGTATTTGTCTAAAACATGTAAATGCAACTAAATATCTGTATTTGGCATTTAGATTTGCTGTTCTGGTCATGGGAAAAATGGTGCGTTATGTGTTCTTCGGCAGTCAATTAGACCAGAAATGATTACTGAGGTATGCCTATACTAAGAAGGGGGTTGTGTCGGATCTTCTTAGAAGTACTCTGTCTGTGGCCCAGTTTCTTTCTATCCTTTAACACCTTATTCGAAAAATATCTGTGGTAGGTTGAACTTCCAGGCTGCAAAGGAATATGGACAGTTTATCACAAGAGCTCTCGTGGTCATAATATTGATTCTTCTAAAATGGCCGCTGATGAAGATGAATATCATGCCTATTTAATTATAAGCCTGGAAGCTCGCACAATGGTATATATTGCTTCTGTGTCTTGACTGTGATTGATTAGTTCCCCCTATTGTCAATAAAAATACCTTTAATGTTTGGCTTTCCAGATCCTTGAAACTGCTGACCTGCTCACAGAAGTTACTGAGAGTGTTGACTATTATGTTCAGGGAAGAACAATTGCCGCTGGAAATTTATTTGGAAGGTAACCAGCTGCAAAATTATATTTTTGACATATGTTGATTAGAGTAAGCAAAATTTTCCTTCACAGTTATCGGTTTCATTCTTTCTTTTTCAGGCGTCGGGTAATCCAGGTGTTTCAGCATGGTGCGCGTATCCTGGATGGTTCTTTTATGAATCAAGAGTTAAGCTTCGGAGCTCCTAATTCAGAATCCAATTCTGGTTCTGAAAATTCCACTGTCTCATCTGTTTCAATCGCTGATCCATATGTTTTACTTAGAATGACAGATGACAGTATTCGTCTACTTGTTGGAGGTATGCTGTGGAAACATGTTTAGCTTTTTTTGAGTGTTAATCCTGTTATCTATTTTTAACCATTTTTTCTTATATTTCCACCTTTTATAATGTTCATATTGACCATTTGAAATAGTTTACTTACAAGCAATCAGCTTATATCCAATAATAGTTCACGTTTAATGCATGCATGGTTTTCTAGACTTGTTGGTTCAGATATATCTCCAAACTATGTGGATAAATGTTGTTCTTCAGAAATCTTTGCTTGCTTATTAGTTTCATGACCATATGAACTTGATTATGTGTCATATATTAATAGATAATTGTTAAAGATATGCATGGACTTGCGCATCGATTGGTCCGATTGCAGAGGCTATCGTCCTCATCAAATTTGCATGTTTGATTTTTAAGATTATTATTTTACCCAAGCAGTCTGGTCTGGGACTTTGAATTGCAGATCCTTCGACTTGCACAGTTTCAATAAGTAGTCCAGCTTTACTTGGACGCTCCAAAAGGAAGGTGTCAGCCTGTTCTTTGTACCATGACAAAGGACCAGAACCATGGCTAAGGAAAGCTAGCACTGATGCATGGCTTTCTTCAGGAGTTGGAGATGCTGTTGATGGTGCTGATGGTGGACCTCATGACCAGGGTGACATATATTGTGTTCTCTGTTACGAAAGTGGTGCCCTTGAGATATTTGATGTGCCCGGTTTCAGTTGTGTTTTCTCCGTTGATAAATTTGCTTCTGGAAGGAGCCACCTCTCTGATATGCCTTTCCATGATTTAGAGTATGAACTCAACAAAAACTCCGAGGATAATGCTTCTGCGAGGAATGAAGACATTAAGAAAACAAAGGTTGTTGAGTTAGCTATGCAGAGATGGTCTGGCCATCATACACGCCCATTTCTCCTTGCAGTATTGGCTGATGGCACAATTCTTTGTTACCATGCTTACCTATTTGAGGGTCTTGATGGTACCAAAGCAGACAATGGTGCATCATTAGAAAAACCTGTCGGTTTAAATTCCACCCGTAGTTCTAAGCTTAGGAATCTGAAATTTCTTCGCATCCCCTTGGATACGTCTACAAAAGAGGAGGCGTCTGATGGATCTCAGAGAATTACCATGTTCAAGAATATTAGCAGTCACCAGGGGTTTTTTCTTTCTGGCTCAAGGCCAGGCTGGTGTATGCTGTTTAGAGAGCGGCTTCGTTTTCATTCACAGGTATGAATAATACACTCACCTAAAGAGGATCCTTGTTTTTAAAGAACTGAAGCAGTGCTATTTCAGTTTTCTGGACTTTAGTTTATATTGCGACAAAATTTATGTGTTTCTTCTGAAACAATTTCCTCCATGTCATGCTATCACACTTTTTCAGCTGTGCGATGGATCAATTGTGGCCTTTACTGTTCTTCACAATGTGAACTGCAATCACGGTTTCATATACGTGACATCACAGGTTTAATAATGTGTCAACACCACACGTCATTTCTGTTCTTACTTTTCTAAGTAATGTGGCATCTAGACTATCCTTGTAAAGGTAATTGATCTCATATATTCATATATACCAGGGAATCTTGAAGATTTGCCAATTACCTTCGGCATCAATCTATGATAATTATTGGCCAGTACAGAAGGTTAGTTTTCTGTATCATTTAAATTATCTTTGCTTATTATTGATATATTTTGTTGACTGGATGGGAACCAATATTTATATGAGAATTGATCATGTTAGTGCATAATATTTTTTTTGTCTAGATTCCTCTGAAAGCCACGCCTCACCAAGTTACTTACTATGCGGAGAAGAATTTGTACCCGCTGATAATATCACATCCGGTGAGCACGTTGATAATATGCTCTAAGTTATTACACCTTATCCGAATTGCATATCGTTCGTTGTTTTGGATAAATTTGTAAGTATTTTGTGTTTAAGATGGGATGACGTAAGACACTAAGGCATCAGATCTTTGAAATTTAAATTTCTCATAATCATAGGTTCCCAAGGTTATGTGGCGACTGTTCGCTCAGCTCCCAATTTTTCGATTTGAGCTATCATGCATTTTTCTTAATACAGATGATCAAATTTATCCTTCTAGAGCAAGCGTCAGAAAAGAATAGGTTCCAGCCCCCTTGTCTAAGGCTCTAAATTAGAAGGATACCTCTCTGAATTGCATTCATAAGTATCATACCTGAGTTTGGTTGACTTCCTTGGCTGCAGCTATATTTAATAGATCATACACTTATTTCCTTTGATTGATTGATGAACACTTGCACTTGCGCAATGTTGCATGCTTACTTATTCAAATTCCTTTTTGAGAAAAAAGCAAGTTCTGTGCCAATCATGTGTCACCTGTCTATTTATTTGCCACCATTGTCTGAAAATGTATTATTCTATCTTTTCAACACAAGGAACATCATTTCTTCTCTCTTTCTTGAAGGTCAGCAAGCCATTGAATCAAGTTCTTTCTTCACTAGTTGATCAAGAAGCTGGTCAGCAGATTGAAACCCATAATCTCAGTTTGGAGGATCTCCAACGGACATACACGGTCGAGGAATTTGAAATCCAAATTTTGGAACCAGAAAGATCAGGTGGCCCCTGGGAAACTAAAGCAACTATTCCAATGCAAAGCTCGGAACATGCACTCACTGTGCGAGTTGTCACACTTCTTGTAAGTTAGCTACTACACCCGTCCTTTGTCATAGTATTGTTCTCTGCCTCCTAGAAGAACGTTATCTTCCCATATCTTCATAACATTATAATTGAAAAATATTGCTGGGATCAGATTCAGGAATCAATACTAAATTTCTTTGTATTTAATTGCAATAAACAAACCACATGTTCTTACTCCCTGGGGGCGTTACAGAATTCAAGCACATCGGATAATGAAACACTTCTTGCTGTTGGAACTGCCTATGTTCAAGGAGAGGATGTTGCTGCAAGGGGGCGTGTGCTTCTTTACTCTTTTGGAAGAAATGGCGATAATTCTCAAATTTTGGTATGCTCAGTTGCGTCTACAACCTGGTGAAGCTTGTTCTTTGTTGTCATTTTCATTTTGGATGCTCGATATATTCTGAACCCATTTTTGAATAGGTTACTGAGGTCTACTCAAAGGAGCTAAAAGGTGCTATATCAGCTGTAGCCTCAATTCAGGGCCATCTTTTAATATCATCTGGTCCGAAAATCATCATGCACAAGTGGAATGGCACCGAATTAAATGGTGTTGCCTTTTTTGATGCTCCGCCACTCTATGTAGTGAGCATGAATATTGTACGTTTTACTTCCTTAGCCCAGTCCTGTGTAGATTTTATAAGCTAACTTCACTGAACTGGGCTGGCTTGGCTCTGAGGATCAGTTTTGTTTTCTGTGATTTGGCTTTGTTGCGCATGTTAATTTTCCTTTACTTGCAGGTAAAGCATTTCATTCTCCTTGGTGATGTTCACAAAAGCATATACTTTCTGAACTGGAAGGAACAAGGGTCCCAACTCAACTTACTCGCCAAAGATTTCGGATCCCTCGATTGTTTTGCTTCAGAGTTCTTAATTGATGGAAGTACGCTTAGCCTGGCTGTCTCTGATGAGCAAAAGAACATCCAGGTTAGCATCTCTCATCTTTTTTAGTAAGTTCATGGTGTTACTTATATGTGAATATTGTGAGCGACCTTATCTCTTAATTGGGGGTTGTACTGCTCCCCAACAGATATTCTATTATGCACCAAAGATGTCTGAGAGCTGGAAGGGTCAGAAACTTCTTTCAAGGGCCGAATTTCACGTTGGTGCCCATGTGACAAAGTTCCATCGTCTGCAGATGGTTGCCTCTTCTGGCACAGATAAGACGAATCGGTTTGCTTTGTTATTTGGTACTCTAGATGGCAGTTTTGGCTGCATTGCTCCACTCGATGAGGTCACATTCCGTAGATTACAGTCTCTGCAGAAAAAGCTAGTGGATGCTGTTCCCCATGTTGCGGGTCTGAACCCACGCTCTTTCCGTCAGTTCCGCTCGAGTGGGAGGGCTCGACGATCTGGGCCAGACAGCATAATCGACTGCGAGCTACTCTGCCAGTAAGATTTCTTTCACATTGGATGTGTGTAACCAATAGTAATAGTCAAATGATAGAAGGATGTCAAAGTAGAGAGAACATAGGGACATAGAACGATCGAATCCTCATAGTTTGGAAACTTGTGCAGATACGAGATGCTGCCACTGGAAGAACAGCTTGAACTTGCTCACCAGATTGGGACAACTCGATCTCAGATTCTTTCAAATCTAGTTGACCTCGCTGTTGGAACAAGCTTCTTGTGAAGGGCAAAGAAAAAGGGCAAATTGTAATGGACAACAATGAAAACAAGGGGTAGTTTTGCTTAATGTTGTACTTGTACAGATGCTGCTGTAACTTGTGGTAACAAGCATGGTACTTTAATGTTTTGTGGCATTTAGATGATAAGATTCTTCTCCACTGTCTATTTGTTTCACGTCTACTTTGAATACTCGGTATTCTTAGATCTAGCTAGCAACACAATGATAATTTGGTTTAATTTTTGACAAGTGAAGAACTAATGGATTGTTCTTTTGTTGTTGTTATTGTATTGTTAAAGGAAGTAATTTAAATGGGTCAGTCATACGGTGAAAAAATTGAAATTATAAAATGGTAAAAAGAAGTGTGGGTGAGGGGAACAAAAGGGCAGGCTTGATAAGGGACTGATAATTGTGTCATCACACAAAAAGCGACCACGTGCGCATACTCACCACTCCACACTCAAAAAGATAACCAAATGGTACAATAAAGTTATGACACCAAAGAAACATAGTCTTTGTATCATGTATTGTCTCCTTTCACCACCAATCTTGTTTTCACTTTCGAATGTCTACCCTAAGTAACAGAGTTTTATCTACTGTTACTCCCGTCTCTCTTTTTGGAATCTATTGTGGAAAGCCATTTCATGGTGGGAATTTGTAAGTTTGGCACGTTTCGAGTAGAGATATAATAAAATGCCAAATGAGTGTGTCTTGACATGAAAGTCGAGCAGTAACTAACACCACCCAACAAGTATATAACCAATTTAGGGATAAGACCGGCAAAAGATTAATCAAATGTTTTCACTAATCTGGAACTTCCGAGTTAACTTTAATGAATCAAGTCGGGTGACAGTATATATGACAGTGACGCGTAACTTTTTATCCTAAGATGGTTAATGCGCTGCAACTACAGTAAAAATCATGATCCTGGATTTTATGGATCGATCGTAGGACTCTTCTCGCTTTCTAAATAAAACACCAATCACAGACTTACCGTTGAGAAAATAATTCAGATACATTTCTTTCTATTCGTAAAAACAATTTAAAAATGTAGTACCAATCATTTTTGCCATGCAACATGTCTGAAACTTACCCAAAATAAAATAAAAAATATCATGCTTTATGACAAAACAAGAGTTACACTACATCATGCTCAGTTTTTATGAAAATACATCGTTATGCAAGGACATGGTGGGCGGGCTGTGCTTTTGTACCGGGTTCAGGGTCCATGTCAAATATTTTTCATGTTAAATAGGACCCAATTTTTTTTTTTTTTTTAGCTAGATATTAGGGTCTATTTTTGCATTTAGCTCAGGACCCTATTTTTCATTAAGCCGGACCTCAGTTGTTCACTAGATTTTTACATAATTGGATTCGACACTATTCATTATATAATTTTACTTTTAATTAATAATAATATAATATCATATCTTTTGACATGCTGAAGGGCATTACTGTCTGACTTTGTCTCTTACCATGTCACCTTCTCTAGAACAACCACCTTTCACAATCATTTACTATCACTTTTGTTTTGGCTTTAACAAAACAAAAAAAGTGATATAGAAAATGTCTGTGGAAGTAGATGTAGAAAACCAGTTTTTGAAAAATTAATCTAATCATTTAATAATAAAAAAGACAAATCACCATTTCTTGGTGAAAAAAGCATTTCACGAATATACAATGAACGTTAGCGATAATATTTTTCATAAAAACTATTATAATATATTTTTATCTCACAATATATATTTTTTAGGAAAGCGATCACACTAAATTTCGAATAATTAAACATTAAGAATAATAGAAGAACAAATAATTCGAGTCAGAAGGAGACTCCTTCAAATGAATATTAGTAAGGAGCATTATGTTGGTGACATCTAATAGGATACATAGGTTTTGAAATACCTAAACATGTATCTTTCCAAGTTTAAGGATTAATAACCACTGATCTGCCACTAATTTGTGATTATTGGTTTACAAACCAACTATTTTGCGATCATTTAAACCTTCAAGTTTAGGGGTTATCAGCCACCAGTGCTTTAGTCGCAAAGTACTGGGTTTCATCATTTGCTAAACTAGAATCACATTTTCGGTTTTTAGCGCGTCTAAACCAAAATTTTGGTTACATTTTTTTTGTTAACCACCTAACGTTAATAAATCATAATAACACAAAAAGATAGGGTACCCACAAAGGTGGACAATTATTTACATAATTAAATTCTAATGATCTATTGTGCGCTGAACGGGCTAGACAATCCGATTTTGTATTTATTGTCCGTCGGATGTACGTTAGAGAGAAGAAAAGAAACCGTCCTTTAAACTCACTTAAAGCGTCCAACAGTATATCAAGCAACGAGATGATAAAAGTTAATGAGTTGATAAATAAATGAATTAATTCAGACTTCAAATAAAATGAATTAACTAATCTCTTTATATATTAAGATTCATTTACGATATATAGTAAGTCTTCAGATAAAATGAATTAACTAATCTCTTTATATATTAAGATTCATTTACGATATATACCACATTTACGATATATAGTAAGATTTATCACGGTGAAAGTGTTTATTCCTTAATCGTGACAATTCTCTATAATGTGGTATTGGACGGTGGATGATTATCCACAATCTAATTTGATTTTGATGGTGGATGATTACCAAAAGTGGATGATGGATGGTGGATGACAATCAAGNTAAAATGAATTAACTAATCTCTTTATATATTAAGATTCATTTACGATATATAGTAAGTCTTCAGATAAAATGAATTAACTAATCTCTTTATATATTAAGATTCATTTACGATATATACCACATTTACGATATATAGTAAGATTTATCACGGTGAAAGTGTTTATTCCTTAATCGTGACAATTCTCTATAATGTGGTATTGGACGGTGGATGATTATCCACAATCTAATTTGATTTTGATGGTGGATGATTACCAAAAGTGGATGATGGATGGTGGATGACAATCAAGCTGGATGGTGGATGATTATCAAATATATAGAAACAATATATTCCTGATTTATCGTCATTTATTATTTTAGAAACAATGACATGACCAAAATTGAAAACATAATATTTGATAAGATTCGCATATGATTTTCCTCAAAGTGGACGATGGATGGTGATATTGGATGGTGGATGGTGGATGATCCTAAAAGTGGATGGCGGATGATCCTCGGTGTATGGTGGATGATTCTAAAACATGGACGGTGGATGGTGATATTGGACAGTGGATGATCATGAAAGTGGACGATGAAACTGGACGATTTTTGTGGTGGTGGTGGTGTGTGTTTCAATAAGAAGATAACAAGAATGGTGATGTCAAGCTTTGCACTCTACTCAAAGCCTCGCATGTGAAATTCGATTGGGTCAAGGGACAAAGATTCCTCAGTTAGTCTCTTTCCTTCATCGCATTATCACCTTCAGGTTCAAATGACAAGAGCAATTAGAAGAATCCTAGATTGATGAATTAGGGGGGGGGGGATCGTTCTCTTTTCTGTGTTTTCATTTTTTTTGTATCGCGTATATTTCCATTTTTTTTTAATAAAGAAAATTTGGTTTGAGTTACTCACTTTCGGTTTGATTTGATTCTTAATAAAAAATTATTAAATATCAATTAAAGGCTAAGAGAGTCATTTAACTAGACTAAAACTACCCATTCAACAAAGAACTTAAAAACTACCATTTTATCAAATTATAAACTCAAAAACTCCCTATTCACCAATTTTCTCTTATGAAATCCATTATTATTGGTTTGATGATTTTAAGATTGCATTCAAATTCTTTGGTTATTGAAAAAAAGATTATATAATTCCTATAAATCTAGTATCTTATATAATATAGAGGGATTACACTTTTCAACAAGCTCGGAGAAGCTGCCAAGTGTTGTCCCTTTTATTTTCACTTTTCTTTTTTATCAATTCATCTAAACAAAAAAATCCAAGGGTAAACTCTTCCCAAATGAAACAAATTTATGTTTTAATTTTTTTTTTTTTTTACCAACTTATGGAAACAAAAACCGTAACTCCTCCCAATTGAAAAAAAAACATGTATTCCCTGTTTGTGTCCATTTATAATATAATGCAACAGTATGTACTAAAATTATAATGTTCTTTTAAAAATTAATCTCTACTTTATATTTTCATAAGCAAATTCACATAAAAATATGTCTAAATAGGAACTCAATGATGCAGTTAATTTTCTGGGATGAGAAAGCAGCAGATTTTCGAAGAAAATTATGTATGCAAAAACTTGAAAGCATCACTATCTTGGTCACAAGCATAAATCTGAAGACTTTTCAAGGTATAATATAAACTATTGCTCATGTATGTTTAATATTCTCCTAACATTATACAAATAATAGTAATAACATTTAAGAAAATACCTCTCAGGAAATCTTCAACTAGAAACAACATCAACTACCATGATTTACAATAAGCTAAGCATATAACACCCAAACAATTTTCAAAGCAAACCAAGACTAAGAAAGACACGTATTGAGAATGATTCCTTATTTCGTTTTCAATATTACAATGCAGTAATAATGTTAGACGGTTCCTTTTTATTATTTTTATTATTGAGTAATATTTTATTCTTTTACATTAAAAGAAAGACTTTATAAAATATTAATTTTCTTCAAAGATTTCTCATTATGTATTTTACTTGTTCACATTCCTGTGTTAGGTCAACAAAGTGTAGTTAAGTCCATGACCAAAAGATATTATGTCTTAAAGACAATTTTAATGTCTCATAACAATGATTACAACGGCTACTACTTCTCATGGTCAACACAAATATCAAAATCAATATAGGTCTTAATTACAATAAAAATAAATTTAAGATGGTATAGTAAAAAAAATCAAAGAATAATTGCTACACATTCTACAAACAATATATAGCAACAACTCACATAAGAACAATACATCCAAGTTTCCAAACATCTATCAATTTTTATAGCTACCTATTCTACAATAGTTGTAATTTTTGAAATATATTCAAAGAGAATTACAACTCCACTACCAAACACAAATGATGTCCACCTAAAAATTACTCGGCCACATCGTCAAGAAAATAACATAAATTTAACCAATACAATTCTTTTCTCCAACAATCAAATACTATTACCAAATGACAACGTCTTCAAAGAGATCAACAATTTCTACCCCACATTCACGACATCGATGAAGCAACATCAGGTTCATTGACCAATCATTTATTTACTTATATTCAAACATAAATTGCATAACCAATTCAAGAAAACAATACACAAACTCTCAAAGTTACTTTCAAAATTGAAGATCACAACCCCAATGCTTCAACAAGATTCGATGTCGAAATGCTTATTGGAGATTTAGAAATCACACAGCAGTGGCTATACAAGAAGATGAAGGAGATTGTTCAGTATGTCTAGATTATCTGAACGGGCAAAAAAGCATCAACACATTACGTTGTAACCATAAATTTCATCACATATGTATTTCGAGTTGGTTATACTAAAAAAAAAATTGTCCTTATTGTAGAAGTGAGATGATTTGATATTTTGAAGTATTTTTATTAAATAAAATGTTAACACAGATTTTTTCGCCACTAAATAATATTCATGATTAGTTTATTACATTCCGTATGTACACTGAAAGTGTAACCTTATATTATTTTACAACAAAAAAAACTACAAACAAAAACATAATAATGATACAAAACAAAAACATAACAAGGATATGAAAAACCTTAGATTAAAAAAACTGAATATAGCTAATAGTTAATTAGGACCCTTNAAAATGAAGCATGTTTAATATTATAATATATTCAAATCCGCGCAACGCGCGGACATTTCCCTAGTATATATATATATATATATATATATATATATATATATATAGTACACAAATTATTTGAGATGATGAAAGGTCGTACTATTTGAGCCACCCTCTCGAGAGAATAAAAAGGCGATCTGTGATTTTGAGATCGGACCGGTCGCCGGAGGCTCTTATAGCTTCGGAACCGGTCCGATCTTCCCTTCTATTGTGTTTTTTCTCTGTTTTCTTCCTTGTTTCGTTTATTTTCGTTGAGGTTTTGGGTGTTTGTGATATGCCTTTGTGTCTCGATTCTTGATGGAATCCGGTGGAGGGAGCCCCTCCGGAAAGTCTTGGTGGTGCCGGCTCCGTGTTTCGATGGAGGGGAAGACTGTTTACACCACCCTTTTCCGAGAATTTCTCTCCACTCTGGTTTACCAGATCTGTCCTCAGGGGCGGACACTTGCTCTGGATCTCTTACCGGTTCTCCAGCGTGTAGGTTCAGGGCGTCTGTATCGAACTTAGGTAGTCTTTAGACCACCAAGCCTCCTTCTCGTTGGTTTGGTTTCAGTTCGGCCTCTGATTCATCTCCGTTAAAGGTACGTCTTGAGGTAATACAAATAACGCTTCTCACCCTTCTCTCAGCTTCCCTGTGACTCACCCGAGCTCCCCTGGTATCCTCTGGTTTCGTTCAGGTGTCTCTTTCGGCCTACGGAATAGGCTCTAACCTTTGGTCTCCGATTTGCTCATCGTCTCTACATAACGGATTGGTTCGAAATATGGATTATTTGATAGGTTTTTATTAAGGAGTCTCCAGTCTTTTAGACAACGCCACATCTGGTTTTGATTTCATCTCGGATTTGACTTCATCTCGGGTTGGAGTGTAAATATTGGATTATGAAGCCTTGTCTCAACTTGAGAGGTAGTCTAATTCGTTATAAGAGGTTTCTTTATCGGTGAGTTTTCACGATAATTCTTACGAGCTTGGTGAGTTGTGGGTTCCTGTGGTCTGGTTGTTTAGTTTTGGTTTTGTGACTTTGGATTTGCTTTTGTGTTAGGTGTTTGTATCAGTAGGTTTAGTTTGTAATGCTTTCTCTCTAGTTCCAATGAACCACTGTTGGTTTCGACTGGCTTTTGGCTTTGGTAAACCTTGCCCTTTGGGTTTCACTGGCATTTGGCTCTATAATCCCATATTTAAGTTGAATAAGAAATCAGATGACAAAAAAAAATTGAAAGGTCGTACTATTCATGAAGCTGGTCAGAACATAAGGAAACTCTGTCGTTTCAGGGTGCCATCTCAAATCTGATCAACTCACTTTCTCACGAAGCTTCCTTCTCATTAAACTCCGCAATCCCAAAGTATGAGTGTATTCAATTAACCATTTACGTAAGATTTGTAAATAGATTTTAAGCAAGTGGATTGAGTATCTTAAGACATGCATGTATATAATTAATACACACATATTAATGTAACATATAATGTGTGTACGGGGATTTTCATGCTAATTTCGCGGGATGTCTCTTTCTCCAATCACTACAAATCCCGGTGCATCAGCTGGACTAATACAATTTCATGTGAAAAACAAGTTCATGTAAATACTGGAAAACAATTAATGTTATTATACTACATCATATATATATGATTGATTCGGCGTACTGTCCACATAAGCAAAACAAATACAACACTACATTATGTTTATATAACATCAAACACAATGATCTCATTTCGTAAAGATTCAAAATCTTTACATCATTATATAATACTTTTTTGTGCCCGAAATTACGTAAGACTACATAAGATTAATTTGAAGTTAGCAGCCGAAAATTCCACTATAATAAACTGAATTATTGTTAAAAGAAATAATAAACACATCAATGAAAATTGATCATGCTATCATAAAAAAAATAAAATAAAATAGAAAGTTGATATGCATCATGGGTTTTCTTACGTTGGAAACTTGGAATATTACATTACTTTTTATAAGATCGAATATTTTCACAAAGTAAGGTACATTATTCAATTTTATTGGTCAATTTTTTTTATTTAGTTAATATCCAATTTTAATTACTATATTTTTAATACTAATTGTGGGGGTTGGTTTCCACCCCATAAGATTGATGACTTTGAAATGGTTAAATGTTATCCACGATCACGAGAATGACCTGCGATCCATGTTAAATCACAGGCCGTAAGGTTAGACAACTAGAGCAGTCTCGTGCCTCGTACCAGATCATGGAACGTGAGACTTGTCCCTCGATCTGATTCATAAACCATATCGAATTGGGTGATTCGTGACTCGTATGGATCACGGCAAGTCCAAGACAAGCATACGATCCCCGCCCCGTGGGACGTGAGACTCGATGAACAAAGCTCTCAAGCCCCACGGGGCAAGACATCATC
Source organism: Aurinia saxatilis (assembly GCA_900406295.1). Lineage (NCBI taxonomy): Eukaryota > Viridiplantae > Streptophyta > Magnoliopsida > Brassicales > Brassicaceae > Aurinia > Aurinia saxatilis. The sequence continues at coordinate 2,340 of OVAP01001737.1, read as the reverse complement.
ACATAGTCATCTCGTGACCCGCAGGGCGCGAGACATGAACACACAAAGCAACCCGCGGGTCGCAAGTTGTGAAATCTTTAACAAGTTTGCGATTCACGGTGCAATCTCTATCACAACTCACGGCCCAACGTTCGACGCGCCCGTTTTCCTCTTATCAACAAGACGAAGCTCAACAGAACATCGGTGACGAAGACTAAAGCTTATCAACAAGGAAAAGGAAAGAGGTCGGCGACATAAAATGAAAAGTTGAAGCTAAAGACTATATAATAAAATCTACAATTAGAAGTTTATATAATTTCTTTCTAGGTAAGAATACCCTAAGTTTTGAGGCTATCAAAAACCTTTTATTGAAACTACTTTTTGATCAATTAATAAGAACATCGTTTTTGCAGTTTCGTGTTTGAGATTTACTTAAGAGAATTTTGATAAGCTGATTTTGTGTTAGCTCACAATTTAACTTGTGCTAACTAACAAATCACTTAAGTAGTTGTAGTGTGGCTTAAGGATCAATCCACAAGGGACAATGATTAATACATTAAGAATAGTAGATTCTAATTAAGCTAAAGCAATCAAATTGTTTTTGATTTTTCGATTTAAATCCTAAACATGCAATCCACTAACTATATATTAAGCCATTCCCATGATCTTAAACACTTTGTTAGCTAATAAATTCATCAATCTCCTGATTGTGAAACTACTAATCTCCAAGCAATACTAACAATTTCCCTATAACACTATTACCTTTAGCATAATTTCCTAATGGCTAAAGAAGAAAAGCAAGAAAATTTGCTCTTTTAAGCATTTCATCGAGCACCTCCCGGGCACAAATCAAGCTTATGATCTAACTTAGGGATCAAATCTAAACTAGAAATAAGACAAGAAATTATGTAAGGAAACAAGCCCCCCCAACCATAGATCATCATCCTCTAACCATGCAACCACCCTAATTTACTAGTTTTCAAGATCCATAAAAAGACTACCCACATATGGTAAAAGAAACAAAAACAGATAAATAATCTAGGCTAAGCATGATTAAAGAGAGATTAAGAAGATGATTAATCCAAGATCATCTTCATAAAACTCATAAACAAAGTATCCAAAGCAAATACAAAGAAAGATTTTTAGGGTTCTTAAGAAAAACAAGAGAAAAAGGCTTATGAAACAATGAGAAAAGGTGTCTTAAATAACAAAAAACCACTTTTTACCGGCCAAATGTGGTTCATTTCTTTGTTCCTCCGACCGGCCAAATTGTAAGGTATTCGATAGGTGGGTTTGGCCGGTGAGACTCCCTGCCTTCTTCACTCCAAAAATTCCCTCCCACCAGTCAAATGTAGCCTAAACCCTCCAAGTGTTTTTACCCGGTGGTTATCCCTACATTTCCTAGCTAAAATTTGGGTTCTTTCAACCTTTCTAAATTGCGTGCAAATCCGAGGTTCGTTAAGTAAAACGTTCATAACTTCTTGACCAGAATTCAAATGACATTAGGTTTTTAGAAATCTGACTCAAATATATAGATTGTGTAAAAATTTCAGAGCATTTTATGAAGATTAGATTGTTTATTTGAAGCTGTTTCTAAACACTATTGGAAGGAGCCTATGCGGAAAAAAAAAAACATTTTGCATCCAGATCTTCAATATTTGATCCCAAGCTCCCAAAATTCATTTACAACTCCAAATAAATGTATTTGAGAATGTCCTTAAGTTCATGCTCCAAAAGGTACCTAAAACATACAATAATGTATGCGAAATTCAAGAATCTAATATAAAGGTCCTAGAATGAGTAATTATGTAAAATGTTACGAAATGCATAAAAAAAAAAAAACTAAATGCATGATTAGAGAGACAAAATGAACATAAAAAAATGCCGAAAACATGCATAAAATACACCCTATCAATTTTATGATCCCTAAAAGTTACGAACAAGTTTTTTCGTTGTCTGAATTTTGCCTCACACAATTTAACGTTAGTTGTGGGGAAATCCTAACTTCTCAACTAAAAATAACCACGGGACACACAACCTACGAAGATGGTCGAAGTAGACCGGTCTTCCAATCACCAGAATCCTGACGAAACCCCCTTCAAGAGGAACAAGAATCCAGCCTATCGACTGAGGAAACAATGACACGCCAGAAGTCATGAATCTGGAAACCATGAGCAACATGCTAGTCACCTTGATCGAGAGGTCTAACAATCATGACAAGCTATATGCAACGATCTCCATAAACTTGAGGATATATCCGCTCGAACCCAACCTCGCAAAGCCACGAGTCGAATCTTGGTCACGCCCACACGTTTGATACACAAAGTTTTACCCTGGTATTTCTGACTGCAAGTGTACAGA
>OVAP01001736.1:0-22394 GCA_900406295.1 Aurinia saxatilis | reverse complement strand
ACTTCTTAAAATTGGAATATTTTTTACAGTAATATTTATTATATATTTTTTTCCATATATTCATCTAGNAATTGGAATATTTTTTACAGTAATATTTATTATATATTTTTTTCCATATATTCATCTAGTTATTATTATTATTATTATTATTTAAGAGTTTTAGATGTGATTTTTTCCGTTAAATACTTTTGAAGGTATTGTATCTACTCAGCTTTATTTTGCAGAAAAATTTAAATTTTTAGTATGAGTTATATATATATATATATATGTAAACAGATAAATAGACTATAACATTCATTTTATTATAATAATCGAGATTGTTAACATAATGTATTATAAGATGAATATGTAGACAATAAAGTATACAAAATTAAACTAAAAAAGTTTGAAATAATTTGTATGCAATTTAGGGTAAAATTTTTAACTCGTACATTATAAAATAACACTATAATAATTATTAATTTCATTAAATAATAACTCTATAAATTAATAATTTTTCAAAGTCCCAATATTATTGATTTATAGAGGTTTTACTGTATATATATACGTGTATATTTGTTTTACAAAACGAGACTATGTACAACATTAAAAAAAAACTCAAAACTAAGTCGTTTTAGACGTGGTCATATTGTTTTTTAATCAGAATAAAAAAAAAATTACCACGTTGGATCCTATTCAACAAAGTCTTTGATAAAAATTGGGTCAATGTAGGATTATGCATTGCTTTATAGTTTGTATATAAAAATTTGAATAACTAAAAGTTTGTGTATGCAGAAACACTATACACTAGTTCGTGTATATATTTTCACGTTTACTTTAGTTCGTGTATGTATTGGCACTTTTCCCCAAAATTTAATGTGTACAAAAGGATGATGAATTTTGAGCTGTGATAGTATTACTTTGATACATATATTATCGTACCTTATATAATTTGCATCTCCTTATCTTTTTCCAAATGTCAATATTGTATCAAGTATTCAAAAAATTTGTATTGTTTCAGGCTTCGAATGTCATAAGAAGACATGGTGGGCAACAATATTTTTTAAAGACTACAAAAATACAAACAACCAATTAATTCTTCCAAGGCTCCTTACCTCGTTCCATTATCGTGAAAAACAAAAAGAAAAAACATTTTGGGGACCACTTATCTTATTACTAAATTATCGGCCAAACAGAAGAATTATCCTTGAAAATACTTTTATTTCTAGTTTTCAAACAACAAACCTGATACAACATTTACTCTACATGTCAAGAGATTCAAATTTTAATAACCATCATCACTACATCAAAAACAATCTGACCGAAGAAAAAGAAGAAAGAGGAAAGTGAAGAAGAGCTTTTACCTCCTCGAGCAACTTCTTGAAGGGTCATCTTCTGGGTAGCCCAGCTTCTTGACCAAATCGCAAATGCTTCGTTTTTCCAGACCTTGAAAGTTTGAAACTTGCTGGATCAACAATCGTCGGTTGAATAATCTCCTTAGCTGCCTGGGAACTCTCCCCAAGTAACTGCATTCACTTCAGATTGACCAATGTTCGATACCCAATTGTCTGATTTGCTCACGACCATGTAGGTGATATAAGGAAAAGCTTCTGGTAGAGGTAACCACAAGGACCACGATCCTGAAAAAAGTTCTAATTGCAGTTAAACATTTTGTTTGCTATAAGCTAGAATGAGATATACCCAAATAGAAGTATTATTTTGAGAAGTTATGGTATGATATGTGATCAAAGATATGTATATCCTTACCAATAGCTAAGTAATCAGAATGGCTCCATTGACTGATGGTTGGCTACTGATGGTCATGTAGCCGTTTGAAGTTGATTTTTTCGAGTTCCTCGTTTATCATTTTTGTATCCGGCTGCAGTCCATCTAACTCAAACCATGGACTGCTCTTTATGTTTCCAAGGCAGAGCTCTTGGATTTTTTTTATTTTTTTTTTGACACTTTTTACAATATACTTGAGTTTCTATGTGTGAAGTTATTAGTGAAGGGAACAGTATAAAAAAATATGAGTAGAGGAAAAGCTACCGCTTGAACATCTTCAATGCTTTTCATTGGGACAACCCACTCTTCGTGTGAAGTCACGTGCTTATGGGCGCATGAACTGTTGACATATGCATTTAGATTAGGGCTGAGTATTGGCAAAAGAAAATGTAAAGCAAACCAAGTATCTCCTTATAATGGTAGGTGAAGATAAAAATATGCAAACACAAACTTTAGCAAATAAAGGACAACTGAAGAGAGCCCTTCAGAATTCAAGCTGGGAGCCTGGGACATGGTAAAGCAAATTGCCAGTACCTGATAATCCGCTAGCGTACCATATGATGCATTGCGATGACTGCGTGAATCACCCCACCGTCCCTGAGGGTAGTCATTCCAGCCCTTTGTTTGATATATGTCACTCTTTGGACAGTTTGCCCTGCAAAGATTCAGGAAGAAACCAACGGTATCAATCTCTCTGCAAATAGAAGGTTAAGATATGCATCTATTGGTAACACAGAGCAAGAGAAACAAAATGCGGTACCGGAAACTGGGGCGAACGTCTTCCTTAGTATGGAAAACATTTACAGGGCGTTTCCAAGATAAAAAGCGATAAATCTTTGACTCATCAATCAGACCAAGGTTCTGCAAAATCAGCACCAATGATGTTAGATTCTTCGGTACTCACAATGTTGTATGTTACATTTAACCACAGCGAAAAAGGTTTTGAAGGAAATAAACAACCTTTAAACATCCCAATAGCTGATTTTTGCATGTTCAGTGTGTAGAGATGAAGGGTAGTGATTCGATAGACCAAAATATTTTTGCACATTTCTGTTGCAAAGTGACTACCGAAGGCTTTAACAGCCTCGCCATTCTCCTTAATAGGCTCTAATGCAGCAGTGAGCTCAATAGGTATCTATAACAACAATAGCACGAGTACGATATTAATCAAAGAAAAATGATATCCGAAAACCTTAGAAGTGATCATCACCGAGCGTCTAGATACATAAGACTAATCTCATACAATCAATAAGCCACCATCTCACATAGATTGTATGAGATTAGTCTTATGTATCTAGACGCTAATCTCATACAATCAATAAGCCACCATCTCACATAGATTGAAGCATCATCTCACATAGATCATCGCGTATTCTGACTGAAATGGAAAGGAAAGTTTCAAAACTTACCAGAACATATAATAAACAATCATTCGCATCTTTGGAAACAAAGTACTGTGATTCACAGTTTACTGACCGCAACCTGGTCTCTGGTTCAATTGAGCTTGTGCTGTTTTTTATATATACTATATTTCACCGGTTTTTACACTAATAAAACATATATTTATTTATTTTATCGAGTATATATAGTATTATTATAGTCCAAATGAGTCATTTTAGGTACATAGATGAATTTGAGGCTTTTAGTGAATTATAAAATAATTATGGAGCAAAAGGAAGCATATATGTGGAATGACAATGCAGAAGCTGTCCAAAGTTCCTTAAAGATTGTGTCAGATGAAGGTCTTACCGAAGGAATTTTAATCTCATTTTTTGACATGACATAAGAAATTGAGTTAGCTTAACTTTGGCGGTGGTTTTAACTCATTCTGATTATTGATTGAGGAGATATGACGGTTTTAGTAAAGACATGTCATTCTGGCAGGCAGAAAAAGAAAATTTCCCAAATCTTTAAGATCAAGCAATTTTCCTAATCACTTAAGAAAAATTGGTTTTGTTAATTTACCATTCCTTAATTTGGTCCTAGACCCTATAAATAATTTTATTAAGCCATTGTTTAGGCTCATGCTTTAATTTACTTTGAGAGAGTTTTAGGGAGAGAGATTTTTTGAACCCTTTGTGTTTCTCTTTGATATCTTATTGCTTTCAATTATATTGCATGATGTTTTGCTTAGCTATGTCTGAGTAATTCTCTTGTTAGTCTTAGGGTTCTTAGGGTTTAGATGATTTATTGTTTGTCATATGTCTAAATTAGGTTGAAACCCTTAATTCTTCCTCTAGATTGTGCTCTTTGCTAGTTCGTAGATTAGCTACCCTTGAACTAGATCATAGGTTAATTATTATACATGGAAGTGTTTGTAATTGCTTGAACCATCTTAGTAGAAGTAAATTATCTATTCACAAAGGAATTTGGTTTAGATAGTTTATGAACAATTGAATCTAGGCTCATTGCATAATTAATCTCTTAGGACTCACAAAGGAATTTGGTTTGCTAGGAATTAATTATAGATTGCATTCACAGCGGAAGTTGGTTTGCATTACAATATGTTTCATGTCAAGGAATTAAGTGGTTCCTATTTTAACTGTGCGGTGTCCATCGACACTACTTTTGGTGTCGATCGACATTCGACGCGTCTGGCTACAATATTGAGTCTTTACCTGAAGTTTCCACGGTCTAACCTTGCTTTTAATTGTTTAAAACATAATCTATTAGTTACTTGCTAGTTAGTCACATTAAAAACGTCTGTCCTAGATTTAATTTAGAATTTTATTAATTAGTTTGCAATTTATCGGTCTTTTTGGATTCGATCCTTAGTACTATAACTGATTTGTTGTGCACTTGCAGTTAAAATACAGAGGTTAAAACTATGTGTATCACTTTTCCTGCTCCTGATTGTCAAATTGCTCTTGCCTGAGTCACAAAGACAAAATATCATAAATAAAAGATGAGCTCTGCATGTCTGATTCATTTCCACTGAAATTGTTTAAGGAATTGATGACATAAAATAAACCCAAACCCAATAGAGCTCTGTCTCAATAATTAAAACAGGTTATTCTATTCATTTCAATTGTTGAATCAATTCCAAGAAAACTACCAAGCACTGAAAACAAAACCCAGAACTTGAACACTCTAACAGATTGAAACACTAACTGTGAGGAAACCCGAAGGATGATATGTAAGTTTACAAAAGAAACCTTACTCAGAGAAAAGGTAGCAGTTTTTTGATTATGGCGAGACCCATCAAAATTTAGCGATTCATGGAAACTTAAGAAGAACTTACCAAGAAGAAGACGAAAAGTAGCGAGAGTCATCAATTCACGAATCCAAGATTTTAGGCTTGTTTCTTTTCTTCCTTACGTCTTGTCTCTTCGTCTCCGTTGGAGCAACCCATAGCCAATGGGGAGATTTGATCGTTGAAGCAAACTGTTCGCTTTCTCTTTCACAGTTATAAAGAGAAACACGTCTTCTAATTCAAATGGACTCTCAAATGTCGAGGTGGAAGAGTTTTTCCTTTCTTTAAGCTATAAACTGAGAGATAGTTTATAGTTTATTTGGAATTGATTATTTTGAAACCTAACGCAAGAGAGAGACGAGCCGTTTGTCAGTTTAACACGTTCACAATAGGAGAACAAATAACAAAATCACATAATGATGTGGCATATCTACACTCTCTTATTGGTTGATTATTTTTGCACAAGTGGACATACTCAGGACAAAGAACAACTTATTTTATATATAGTAGACTAGGGTTGTTATCCGCGCTACGCGCGGATTTGTATTTTTATTTTTTTTTGTTTTCAAAAAGCTAAAAGTTATCTTTTAAACAATGAGGTTTTCTAATTATAAACTTGAATTTTGAATTTCAAATCAATTGTTTTATGTATGAGAAGGTGTGTTTGTCGTGATTTTAGAATGCAAATAACCATTTATTTTACTTTTATAAAATATAGAATATGTGTAAAATTAGAGGGCATTGGCATAAGGTAAATGTATTATTCCAATTTAGCCATATAGCACAATGATTTTTTTTTTTTTTGAAACCAACAAAAAATGTATGGTAAATTGGTATAACACTTGTAAATATGATTAAATTATTTATTAATAAGCATATGCAACATTCTTTTGACTCATCTCAAATCAGATTAAGCATTCGCTTTTTTTTTGTCAACAACAATGATGCATTAAATATTCACTTTTTAAGAATAAGTTTAAACTCTTTTGTTTGTCAACTAAACTCAAATGAAAAACACTAAAATGTAGATGTACCTTTTAATATTTTTAATTATATATTTGAAATTATTTTTTTTTTGAATATTCCGACCACCTATATTTAATCTAAAATTATATAAAAATTGACAATTTTGTTTATCGATTGGTTGAAACTCTCTTAAATTTATTTTTATGTGTTGTTGTAGATTTCCTTACTCGCCACCTACTTGACTATTTATGTCCTATTTCACCACTGCTACTTGTCTTCTTGTTTGTGACTCACATCCCTTCTCTCTTTACATTCTTTGTAGGTTGTTTCATGCTCAATTTCGGAAAGAAAAAAAAGTTGTTTCATGCTTTTCCTTTTCCAATATTCCTTTCTCTTCTAACATGGGATCAATATGATTGATTTAGACCATAAACATATAGAAGATTGTGTTCCTCTAAAACAATCTAAATATAATGAAGCTTAATAAAAATACAGTATATTAAGGTTTTTTTTTTTTGGTTAAAGTTATGTATTTAGGTTCCAAGCTTATACTTGTCACATGACTCACAAAAGAGGTTTGTCGCACACATAGTATTAATCCATGCACTTCATATGCTAGTTTCATTCATATTATTGATCCCATGCACTTCATATGTAATTTTTCCGTAGTACTTCAGGAAGAGCATGGCAAACACTCTCAATCCTAACTTGGTAATATCATGTTTTTTTCTTTTTAACGCGAACAATGCATGGATAATATATGTATATAAGAATCAAACTGAATACGGAGTTGCTTGACAATATCATGCTGATTCATGCATAACACTATCAGTTCCAACATGAAAAGACCCGATACAAATTCTTTTAAATTTCATCTTTATGCATTAGAAATAAAATACAACAGTTTTACTCATGATGGAAACCAAAATCGTAGTTTTTTCACATTATGCAAGACTAATATGACACAGTCCATATTGTGTTGGCCTTCGGGATCGGAGTAATGATTAACATGGACAATCGGGGGCATTCGTATTTCATAGTCAGAGGTGAAATTCTTGGATTTATGAAAGACGAACAACTGCGAAAGCATTTGCCAATGATGTTTTCATTAATCAAGAACGAAAGTTGGGAGCTCACCTTTTTCGGTGAACACATAACACCCAAACTCCAGAAGAGAAAGGTATCGGTCCATCCGATGCATGACATCTATGCAATGAAAATTCTGCAGACTGCACAACATTCTGAATATGAACCTGATGATTTCGACATCAACTATATCCTCGACTCTCGACTTTTTCAAGAACCTCTCTGAGCAAATTAAATGACTCTCCACCACCACTAAACTGCATCACGAAGTGTAAATATGAAATCTCAAAGTAATGTTAATTTGAAGATAATGGATTGTTCCAATTAATTTGGTTTCAGACAAATGAATAGATGGGAAGAGTTGGAGTTTAAAACCTTTTTAGTTTTCAAAGCTTGTTTAAACGTGGTGTATATCGTCTGTTCGTCTTCGGTTAATTATCCAAGTCACAAAGACTGCTTTACAGTACGTAAAGAATTTTTTTAGTCAAAACAAAAACATAGAATATATGATTTCAGACCAGATTATCATGAGCAAGGTTTGAACAATTCTGCTTAAAATGTTTAAATCTCTATCTTCAGACCTATTGTTTCATCAAACATCCATATGTTATTATACTAAACAAATGTAAAGTCAGACCTCCTTGAATCATGTACTAAACTCATATCATGGGAAATTGGTTCATCTCATATTTTTATTAGAGTATGTTTCCCGTGGAACAACAATTCTTTTTACTCATTTGATAATAACCAATGAAAACACATATTCAAAGTGGAGGTCCTATCAAGCCTAAAAAGTCTATATATGTGATAATAAAAAGACATACCTCTTGTACCCAACAGATTTCTGATTCGATATGAAACATATTATAAAGTCAAAGTGCCAACCTCGTGTTACCATAGAGATAAAAAAGGAGGAGTTATTATATATAGGTACCAATCTTCCAAATATGGAAAATGATGAACAAAGACATGGATATGCCCAAATATGGAGGAGGAAAATCCATTGAAGTGTTTTAGAATCGTAAGAAACAAAAGAAGTTTAAGATTGTAAAAGATTATGTGAAAAGCTAAAGGTAAACATTATCAATGTTGAATTGAAACCGATGCAGTCAAAATAAAGGGAAAAACCAAAGCGTCTTCTAATATAAATAATGATCTAGATATATTAAGAAGTCGAACAGGGTTGAATTTGGGTTTAGCCGTTTAGGAGAAATTTAAGGGTTCTGGTTGACCAATTAATTCACTTATGGGCTTAAGTGGCAAATTTGGACGTACTGATTGCATCAATTATTTTAACTTATTGACAATGCATTGTGGTGAAGACATGTCAATTTAAAGAGCTGTGAGTGGCTGATTATTTACGCATATGTGGCATAGCCAGGAGCAAAGAACAACTCCTTTTATATATAGTAGATTTCGAGTAATCATAATATCTTTTTATTTGTTTATTTAGACTATTATATTGTGTAATTATGAAATCAATATATAGATAAACATGAGTTTTAGCATAGCCAAATCTAAAAAATTTAGAACTCCTTTTACATATTTTATGTAAGCTTTGGAATACTTCTTAAATCAAGAATATTGTGATATAGTTAAAACATAATATGGTTTTGGTGATCGATGAGTGTGTTTTTTATTTCGCTTCCCGCAGTGCCCGATAGAGGTACATGGGGCGATATAGAAAAACACACGGGTCGGTCATTCTTTGATGCACATGTTGATTTCCGAGGAGTACTTGAACAACGTAAACATCTCAAGTTACATAATTTGAGATTAAAGGTTAGTGCTCTCATCATGTGAATGCGAAACATTGTAGGAGTCGAGTATGTCGTTTGACCAAATACAAACCTATAACATTATATTTCTAACTAAGTCTTGACCCCGCGCGTTGCGCGGGTGTTTTTCCAAATAATTCAAAATTGTTGTCCGCCGTATAATCCACTGTATTTTTGAGCTTGATGTAGTTTGTGAGTTTGGAATTCAAGATAGCTGTATTTCGGCCACATTAATGATGCTTTTCATTGAGATTTTGATGTCTTTTGTTCTTCCTTTGTTTGACTGTTTCAAGTGTTAATGATTTGTTTATATAAGCACCAAATAAATATATTATGTAGAATTTGACTTTTGGTTTAGATTTGGAGCTTTGGTACAATTAATGTTATTTGAAGGTTGTTAAACATAAGCTTCATAACACGGTTAGGAGGACTTCATTTTCTAATCCACCCAAAAATATTGAAAGCCTCTCTCTGTTTTATGCGTGTATCTTATTGAATGGTGGGGAATCTATGGCTTACACTCTTTGTTTTTGTACAGGTTGAATCATGGAGATTGTGAATGGCAAGTTACTTTATTACCTTTGGTACATGGGTGAATGCCAATCCTGGAGGTTGATTCTTTCACAATCTTCCTTTATGTTTCACAATGTAGGTGTGGCTATAAGAGTGTTTGTTGTGGATGTTGTGATTCAGTTGATGTTGTTGATGAAGATGATGATGACGTTGAACTGAAAACATGATTGACGATGTTCAACTAAAAACATGTTAGTTTGGGTCGATAAAAAAATTGTCAATCAACTATTGATTTAATAAATTACTCTGGGCTAATAGCTAACTTTTGGTTTGATATTTTGCTGATGTGGACACCTTTAGAAGAGTTTTGCTGTTGTGGACACACTAAGAGGAAAGAAAACTGAGCTACTAGTAAATAGATTCATTACAATTATTTACTGTAATTAATCATTTTGTATTTTATATAACATAAAATTAAAATCATAGTCCGCACAAGGTGCGGACAACTAATCTAAGTTTGTTTCTACAAGAATTCGAATATATTAATTATTCCTGATTCCTACTATAACATAAATAAAATCAAGAAATGTAAACTATGGGTTCACCAAAAAAAAAGAAAAAATAAAAGAAATACAAATTATTTATTGCTTATAAGATGGAAGATGGTGAGTACAAAGAGACGAGAGAAGAAGGCAGAGTGGCCATCCAACCATCCTCATCAATAAAAGATTTAGGTTCTATAAGAAAGTTGACATCTTTAGCAGACAATTTTTTCTCCCACCCAACTCTTCCTTTCTTATTCGCTCCTTCCCCTGTGCAGTTTACCTCCGCAAATATAAATTTATCCCTGATTTCATTGTTACTCTTAGAATGTGTCTGCCATATATAACAAGTGCACATATTCATATATAGAAAACAAAGGAGAGGAAGTGTATGTATCGTACTCTTTGCCTTTATAATGCCAAGCATCCCATCCTTGAGGAACAATAATATTGGACATGTTGGTACCATAAAAGACAACTCTAGAGTAGCCTCGGTAAGCTCTTCCCAAGAATGCTTTAGCGTCTCCTTTAATCACGCAACTTTTAAACACAAATCCACTTTTGTCTTGCTCGCTTTCCCTCCCTTGCGCTGTTATGAATCCTGGTAACATCCCTCCACCCTGTGTTTTGACGTCTTTAACATAGATCACACAATTCTGCATGCACATACAAACCATATTGATTCTTTAGTATAATCAATCAACTAGAATTGTTATCACATGCCACTTTAATATTTCTAGCTTATGTCTAATTTTAGCTGGCGGTTAACCTTAAAAAAAATACCAAAAATGTAACGTGTTTGTTTGGACATGGTAGACTTATGTTCGACTAGGCCTGATCCTTGCTTTACAAAATTGAAAATGGTCAACCCATGTGTCTACGTTTCTATACATATTGCGTACTTAAACTAAAATTTTGAGATATATATAAGATTACTTGGTAGATAGATTGGCCACGTCCCCATATAAAGTCAATGGCTCCCTCGATGTAACAGTTCTGGAAGTAATGACGACCGAGTAAATCAGAAAGAGTATCTTGGACACTGATGAAGCTGCAGCCATAGAACCACGCCTTGTCCGCCATTAGTATAATTGATGGAGCTACCTTTATATCTTTATGCTGTACTATTGGTGTCCTCTTGTTATAAGTATTCTGCTCATACAAGACGTCACTTTCACATTATTTACCATACAAGAATCCTTTCATATGATATCTTCAAGTCTGAAAATTAATCTCAATAAGGTATGTAATCATAAAAAGAACAATGTGCACATATACATTGTGATAATCGAATAAAAATGTTTTAAACTTGTAACAACATTAGAGCTTCACTGAATGATTGTGAACCGGGAAGCTAGTTTTTTAAGGCTAATCGCTTTTTGTTCTTAATACGCATTATATGTATATTGAAAACCTATTTTGTTTTTTATCCTTCTAAGTACAACTCTTTACCCCCATCTTGACTCACCAATCTGTAAAGTTTTATTTCATTCTATGAATGTGTGGTTGATAAAAAATACAACCTTATATATTAAAAAAATGGAGTAACACAATAAAGACATAAAATTACAAACCCTAAACAATAAAATAAAATAAAATATTTTTTTAATGAGATTGAAAACATTTGTTTGAAACATAAAAAGGTGAAAATTTATGAGATGGACTGGAAAAAAATAGAGTAATCACGTTTTTAAAGCCAGTGGTATACGATACATATTGACCCTTTTTTTTTGATAACATACCATATATATTGACACAAAATAAAATTCATAGCTTCAAAGTGATTCACTGGCTTTCAACATTCAGATCTAGTTTAAAAGAATAAAGTTCAAAGTTCAATTGGGTATAAATATCGTACATATTTAAAATTTTAATATATATATATATATATAATTATATTAGTACTTTATTTAACTACAAATACATAATTTTGTATTTAGAAAAGTCAACTGTATAAGTTTGGTTTGAAAATGGTGAATATTTTTTCTTTTAGTCAAGTTATTTTGATATGATATGATTAAAATATTTAATCAATCGAAGTTATACTAATTACTATCCTAAAACCATGGATTTCGATAGCGCTACATATATGAACTCTAACCTTGAAGGTAATATTGATAGCGGCAAAGTATTCGGCATTTACGGTGAGAGGACCACTCGAATTGGATAGTCCTGCATCATTATATTGAATTATCACCTTTGATGGGTTGTTTCCTTGCAGTACTATTTTTTGTTTCTCCATCGGTATCACTATCTTCTCACTGCATCACCACACAACATACATCAATAAACCCATATAAAAATTGTAGTGCAAACAATGAAAGATGAGATAACTTACTTGTAGGTTCCATGTTTAAGATGAATCTTGGTCCAAATATTATTACCAGAGGGAATGGAGTCGATGGCTGCTTGGATGCTTTTAAAATCAGATGTACCACTACGACCAACCACCACCGTCTTTACTATATCTATGTTGAAACCTTTCAGTTCTAAACCATCAGAAGAAAAACGTGATGACGTAGCAGTCACATAAAAAAATGAAAGAGCCAAAATACATACAAGAGATTTCATTGATGCAAAAGCTTTTAATTTAACAAAAGAAAAATTCAGAACTTTTTTCCTCTACAGTTGATTTGAACGTATATTAATTTATTGACTCGTTGGCACATCAATGGAATTTTAACTACTTTTAGAATATGTCCACTTTACATGTATGTACATTTTTCTCCCTAATTCCAAGTATGGTGAAAGATCCACTGATTTAATTTCTGAACTTCAAGCAAGTAACTACCCACAATGTGAACTAACTTTTCAAAGAAACCTGTTAAGGTTTTTAGCACTAAATGCAAATGATTATATCCATTAAAATAGATCCCTTAACAGAAAACAACAAGTTAATCCTTATGTCAATAATTAGGAGAATTGTGTCATCTAAAAAACTTCATAGAGTTTTGTAAATACATTGGAACAGAAAATTTGAATTCATAGCAACTTGGCTAAACTATTTCTCCATAAGATCAAATGTAAATGATTATATCCCAAATTAACAATTGTTTTTTTTTTCTAAAATAAAATAAAGATAAATATGGAACTTATAAATATTTTTATAAAGAACCGATTTCCTCCTTTATGTTCAAATATTTGAAGTTTTTTTTTAACCAAATCCAACAAAAAAAAACAAATTTACGAAAATATCAGTTCCCAAATTAACTATTATTATTTTCTGAAATAAAATAATAATTAACCTGGACCTTATAAATAATTTTTAAAAGATGCAATTTCTTCCCTTATAGTCAAATATTTATAGGTTTTTTTACCAAATCCAACAAAACAACAAATTTACGAAAATATCATTTCCCAAATTAACAATTGTTATTTTCTGAAATAAATAAAATAAATCTGGAACTTATAAATAATTTCTAAAAGATTCGATTTCTTCCCTTACGGTCAAATATTTATAGATTTTTTTTACCAAATCCAACAAAACAACAAATTTACGAAAAATATCATTAAATCAATAATGGTAATCAATATTTTGTATATAATACCCCCTTTAATGGGTAAATCATCTCTCCCTATTTCCCTATCGTTTCCTAGTGCTTTCGGGTCATGGATCATCTTTTGCTCGACATCTATATATATAATTTTCTAAAATCTTTTTTTTCATACCGCCACATTAGTATCTACACGACATCCACATCTTTTCTATTATTAATTTTATTTGTTGATTAACTAAAACTTAGCTTTACAGATTAACTATGTATGATGACTAAAAGAATTTAAAAATCATTACTGATAAATTATAAACCGAAACTCGTACCATTATAATTCTATGAAATAATATTTTTTAAAACTAATATATTGCATACTTTATTTCTATTAAATCCATTATATTTTCAATATAATCTTGATTGTTTATTAATTAAAACTTATTTTACATATTAACTATATATGACACTAATATAGGATAACTAAAGGACCTTGCAAAGTTATTACTCATATCATAAATCATAAAACTTAAAAGTCATACAATTAAAAATTTAATGAAATAATTATAGGATTAATAATCTTTTAAACTAATATATTATTAATTTATTTCTATTAAATCCATGATATTTTTCAATATAAACCTTGATTGTTTTTTTTTTATCATCTCAAACTTTAATCCTATTACAAATTCTTTGTTTAAAAAAAAAAAGATTTGAATGAACTGCTTTACGAACAACTATACCATACAACTCTCATCGCAACATGGATAACGGATATGCCTGCATCACTCTGGATCTTCGTCAAGCTCCAGCCCATGCATCCCTTAATCTGCAGAAATTGTATTCTATGGGGTTCGAACCCCATGCCAGGTGTAGAAGCCTTTAAACCTTTAATCAATAGGCTAAGAAGGTTACACAACCTTGATTGTTTATTAATTAGAATTTATTTAACAAATTAACTATATATGATGCTAATATAGGATGACTAAAGGAACTTGGAAGGTTATTACTCATATAATAAATCATAAAACTAAAAAGATCATGCATTAAAATTTCATGAAATAATAATAGGATTAATAATTTTTTAACTAATATATATTCCATAGTTTATTTATATTAAATCCATTTATATTTTTTAAATATGAATTTTGATTGCTTATTAGTTAAAACTTTATTTTACATATTAATTATATATGATACTAATATATGATTATTAAATAAACTTGAAAGGTTATTATTCATATCATAAATAAAACTACAAACTCATACCATTAAAATTTAATGTAATAACTTTAATGTAATTTTTAAAACTAATAAATTGCATGCTTTAGTTATATTAATTTAATTATATTTTCAAAATATTATAAAAACCCAAGATATCAAATGAATTTTCAATAATAAAAAAATGGGAAATTTTAAGAAATACCACTTTGAAACATTCCTTTTCAAAACTACCACTTTTGGTATATTTGCAAAACTAACATCATTTACTAAAGCTATTTTTCATCACAAATTACAAATTGGCTAGGGTTTAGGGCTTTAAAACTTAGGTATTAGTAAAATGATAGACTTTAGGATTGACTTAGGGTTTCTAGGGTTTAGGATTTAGGGTTAAACCTTTATAAAATTAGGGTTTAAATTTTAATAACTATTACGGTTTAACTGTTGGGATTTAGGGTTTATATTTTAGGGGGTTAGGGTTTATTAAGGGTGGGAAGACTTTTTGGGGTTTAGGATTTTATGCCCTAAACCCTAAAACGTTATAAATAGTTAATACTTAAATAGTGGTATTTTTGAAATTTTACTCTTTCCCATTGTATTTTTTAAAAAGTGGTACATCAAAAGTGGTAATTTTAAAATTCTCCCTAAGAAATCCACATAACTTAATGATGCATGATCAACAACTCCTCTAATATGTGCAATAAAATATATATTAATGTTAGTCAATTTGATATGTACCCATTTAGATATCATCCTGCTTCTACTCCTCAATTCAATGAAATGAAGTGGGAAATGAACAAATCTCCAAAGTCCAGGGAAAAAATATAAACAAAATAAATAAGAGAGGACTCGAGAGGCAATCAATCTATTGAAGTATCCGTCTACATATATTCAAAACGAACAAATTTAAATGTGTGAAATACGTAATTTGATCTTAAAAATAATTACAAATATCAAAATAATTAGCAACCATTTCACATTTTCATGGTAGTATCAAAATGAAACAATCACTTTTAAAATCTAATAAGATATTAGACTCCGTAATTATAGAATATATTTTGTGCAACACAAATAATACATTATCGACTTAATCAAAATTCATTTCAATAAATATATTAATTGTTTTTAAAAACTAAACAAAAATCATGATCGCAATTTAGTTATGTTCGGTTTTTAGCCTATGAAAATTTGGTACTTTCCTTTTTGGTGTTGTTTTACTTTTACTTTTAGTTATGAGCCCTAAAGCTTATATAAGCGAGGTTTAGGTCTTTGTAATGGGAGCTTTTGATATTTTATAAACTAGAGACTTTGTCATCTTCCTTGCCTTGAGTCGACTAGTTCCATCAATTCAAGAAGTCGGTCCTAAGAGATTCTCCTATCTCTTAGTTGAGAGAGTAGATCTCAAGAGATTTATTTAAGTTCTCTTGATCGAGATACATATCTCTTTCTTACGATGTGCCATGTTGGCATCAGAGCTTTGCTACGCTTCATGGCTCGTCCAAAAGAAGTTTTTCCCCCGACAGAGGCTGAGTTGACATGGGAAGCTTTGGCGGAACTGCAAGCACAAGTACAGTCTCTAGCCGATGCTGTGCACGCCATGACCATGAATCCACAAGCTCCTGCTCACCGTCAACATGTCGACGAGCCCGCTGATGAACGCCGACGTGACGATGATGAAGAATCCAAGCCCAAAGAGAGCCACTTCGTGATGTCGACAACAACAACATCATAGCGCATGATCATCGTGGTGTCATCTTTGATGCTAACAACGAGCTGCCAAAGTGGAAGCAATGATTCAAATTTGAAATTTCCGAGTTCCATGGAAATCAATCGTCTGAAGAGCTGTTAGGTTGGCTTGCTACTGTAGAAGAGATCCTTGAATTTTTAAAAAGCTCCACTTGAGTCTAGCGTACCTTTTATCTCTATGAGGCTTTGAGGACGAGCTGCGCGCGGCATGGTGGACTCAATTAAAAGTCTCTCGTGCACGGTTAGGAAAGTCTAAGATTATTTCTTGGGAAAAATTGAAATCTCACTTGCGCAAAACGTGTCTTCCTTACAATTATGATCAAGTCATGTTTCAACGCCTCCACAATCTTATGCAAGGGAATCGTTCAGTTGAGGATTATGCTACTGAATTTTTCAGCTTTTAACTCGGGCAGAGATCAATGACTCAAAGTCTCAACTTGTGGCACGATTCATTAGTGGACTGAAGCTTCACATACAACACACTGTTACGTTGTTTACCCCTCTCACACTCGCTGAAGCTCATCAACAGGCTATCACTATCGAATTACAATCCAAAAGTAATTTTACTTTCTGGAGTTCAACCCGACCGTCACATTCTGTTTTTGTTCCGGGGATTACCTCGGAGCTTAATGAATCTAGTGTTAATAAAGCGGAGTCTCATTTGCCTCCTAACAATGTAGTACATCCCTATCTACTAAGATCGCTGAATTGTGTTTTGTGTGGAGAACTTGGCCATCGAATATCGGCGTTTCCCACTCGCAACCGACGAGGATTGCTCTTAGACGTCTCGGGCAGAGATGTGGAAGCCATGTATGATGAAGGATCTAAGAGTGCTGAAGACATCGTTGAAGAGTTAGACGCCGATCATGATTGTTACTCATAATGCGGCGTGTGTGTTTAATACCCCGAGTTCTAGATGACTCGTCTCAACGCAACTAGAATTTTTGTCTCGCTGCACCATCAAGGGGAAATTCTGTACTTTCATGATTGATTCAGGAAGTTCAGAGAACGTGGTTTCTGAAAACACCGTGTCTAAACTCAGTTTATAGATGGAACCACACCCCAATTCTTACCAGCTTGTTTGGATACAACAGGATCGTGACATCACTGTTACTCGCCGCACTTTGGTTCTGTATTCTATCAGTGACGCCTACAAAGATGATATTTATTGCGACATTGTACTGATGGATTCATGTCACTTGTTTCTAGGTCGCCCTTGAGAGTTTGATCGCCGTGTCACTCATGATGGACATCTCAACACATACTCTTTTGGTTTCAACAATCAAATGTTCAAGTTGAAACCATCGCCGCCTACAGTCCTCGCTACTCCTCCAAAGCCATTATTGTTGTTACAATGTGTGCCTTTGAGACAAATGCCCGATGCCGGATTGGTTGTTTTTCTCCTTACCACAACCACATCCCCACCACACACAGGCTCCCTTGCTCACCGTTTATCACCATTCCTAGAGGAGTTTGCTGATGTCTTCCCTGGAGATCTTTCTTCCAGGTTGCCACCGTTACTTGACATTCAACATTGCATTGATTTTCTTCTGAACGCGTCTCTTCCTAATCGTCCACATTACCGGATGAGTCCTAGCGAGCATGAAGAGTTACGTAAGCAAGTTGACGATTTGGTTGCTAAAGGATTTTTCCGCGAAAGCTTTAAGTCCTTGTGCTAATTCCTAAGAAAGATGGTTCTTGGCGTATGTGTGTGGATAACTATGCTATTAACAAAATAACAGTACACCATCGACGCGTTTTAGCGACAATTTGGATTCTTTTCTCAAAGTTCCCAACGCCTAACCTTGATTTTAATTGTTTACAACCTTACCTTAATTTACTTGTTACTTGCATAGTAAGTCAATTTAAAACCCCTGTCCTAATTTAATTTAGAGTTTTAAACTAGTTTGTGATCTATCGATCTTCGTGGATTCGATACCTTAAGTACTATAACTGATAATTGATGTGCACTTGCAGTTAGAATACATAGGTTAAAACTTTGTGTATCAAAGTCCACCTTCTATTAAGATGATTCCTTTTAACGCCATTAAGATAAAAGTAAAGTGGATAAATACTTATAGAAAGACTGCTGATTTTTCCAACCAGCTGCACAATCCCTAATCATAACCCGAGTGATGTAACTTATATTTACACTCAAAGACTCATATGTACATTTAACTAGACAAACCATGTACCATTTATACATGTTGGACATTAACGTGCAAGAAATTGTCCGAGACAGTTTCCTTAAGCGTGTTGAGATGCCAGTTTTGGAAGGAAGAAATGAGTAGGGGTGGAACAGTAACATTGAACGATGATTTCAACTGAGAGGTCCCACTGATTTGGAGGCACTGAAATTAGTGTCTTTGGTGTTCGATGATTCAGTTGAGCTGGCTCAATAGCAAGTTACACAAACAAACGTTTTGGAATGGGGGAGATGGGGGTGGGGGGTTAAAAATTCATATGCAACATAACATAAACATGCCAAAGTATGAAATGCAACTACATGCAAAAGAAAGACTTCTTGGATTTTTTCCGGTTTAAAGCAATGTACAATGAAATTCATGTAAATAAGAAAAAAGAAAGAAAAAGTAAGATAATGATTAGCTACTAGTATGGTAGGATATATTTGATCTTAGTGGATAGGTCGGTTCGGTATCCTATTGGTTTGATTGAGGATTTACCGGCGAGGGTTGGAGGATTCCAAGTACCAACCAACTTTTTTGGTACTTGAAATGGATGAGGAACCGACGGATCCTCTGATATTTAGAAAACTGTTTCTAGCTATCGTTGAGGCCTTGATCGATGTTCGAGGAAGGAAGATTGATCTCCAATTTGGAAATAAAATCGTGGCTTATGATCTGCAAGATATGATGAGGAAACCCATTATCAGAGGACAAATATTCCACATCGAGACAGATGATATCTTAGAAAATGAGATGGTGGAAGAAATTAGAATGGATGATCCTTAGAAATAATTTTGACAATAGAGAAGGAAGAGAAATCCAAGAACATATCAAAACAAGGAAAATTAAATGCAATGTCATTTACAAAAGAGAAATAAAATGGTATCTTATTGGAATGGATGCTCAAGTTTTTTGCATTGTTTTGGAACGAAAGTTGTGTTTACCCATTAATTTCCTTTGAAATTCACCCATATACTTGAATTATTTGGTCCATAACACTGACATTTCGTTGACTGAACTTTAACCAAACTAAAAACATTGGTAGCTCTTTTTCCATGATGTCAAGCTTTCCTCTTGTGATGGTTCCATAAGAATCGCCCAAAGGAGACTTGATTGGGTAGAAGAATTTGTCATCAATATTTTCAAGAACCACCTTCTAGTTGACCAAATCAATCATCATTGCAATGGCGTCCCTAGCACAAGACGTTGATTTTTTATTCAACCATATCCACTACTAAAATTTCCGTTGAAACGATGCATTCGCCAACAATGATGGGAAAATCCTCAACGAACCCAACAAGAACTTTAAATGATGCATCGACGAATGTAAAATAGGTGTTATTGGACTTTATTTCCTTGATATATATCTCCCTAAACATTGCAAGCGAGATCACTTTCACACAAGCTCATAAAGCACACAAACACCATCTATCTCAACACCACCAAGAGAGCAAGGTATTATGAATTTCCCCAGATTTTCTTAAGCTCATTTGTCTAAAGAAAAGGTGTACTTGGTGGTTCAAATAGTTGCATCACCCCCTCAGAGTTCTCCTTGTTAGCTAAGATTTACTTGATAAACTTCTTTTGGAGAGAGAATAGATCAAGATAATCATTCATAGTCTTGGTAGAATTCAACCATTGTTTGGATCTAAAAAACTCCTTATTTGTATCCAATTCCCCATTGACTTGTCCGTATATAATTTGTAAAATCACACTTTGTATATGAGAATCCATAGAAGATTGAGATGGTTGATTAAATGAATCTCCTTGAACTTGAGAATTCTTGTTTAGAGGTTGGATGGTATTGATATATTCCTTATTTAGCCAAATTGTAATCATACTCATGCTCTCTTCATGTCCATACCCACACTCTTGGTAGAGCGATACATACTCATCATAGCTACTCATAATAAATTTTGTTGATTCCCTTCAGCTTAAAAAACAAACCAAACCCAAGCACAATGTGGATAATTAGTATCCAAAAATTAAAATAAAACCTTAGTCTCAATGAGAATCCTAATGGGTAATTTGCACAGATCTCCCCGACAATGGCGCTAATTTGAATATTTGTAAATTGGCTTTATAGACTTAATTAAATCCCTAACCAACTTCCAACACACATTAGTTGTTGGAGTTTAGTTTGAGGAGCGATCCAAAATAAGATATTGGAACTTAAATCATTAAGCATGCAAAACTCTCAACTATGCCAAAAATAAGGAATATATCAATAAAGTAAATAAACCACTAAAAAAGTAAGTTATTAAAAAGAGGAAAGTCGTTAGAATTAAACTAGGATCGGGATCATGATCATATCAGTACGTCGAAGAGACGTGGGATTGTTGTTGAGTTTTTATCCAGCGACCTACGATGAGTTGCAGAATGGTTCTCAGGTCGTGGGATAATGTCCATTTGTCGTTTCCCACGACCCAGACATGTTCTCGGGTCGCGGTATGGTGCTTTGATGATGTTCCCGCGACCCAAGCATGCTCTCGGGTCGCGAAATGTGGCCCCGCGACCCAAGCATGCTCTCGGGTCGCGGAATGTGGCCCCGCGACCCAGAGTTGTCCTCAGGTCGCGGGATGATGTTTGAGTGATGTTTTCGCGACCCAGAGTTGCTCTCAGTTCGCAGGATGTTGCTTGACATGTGTTCCGGTGACCCAGAGTTGTCCTCAAGTCGCGAGATGATGCTTGAGTGGTGTTTCCATGACCTAGAGTTGCTCTCAGGTCGTGGGATGATGCTTGGCATGTGTTCTCATGACCAAGAGTTTTCCTCGGGTCGCAAGTTATGCCTAACTTGCTTTACCCAATCATGTTCTCAAGTCGCGGGATGTGGCTAATGATATGTTCATACAATCCAAAGAGGGTTCTGGGTCGCGGGATATTGTTCCAAGGATAAGAAATTGCGAGCTTCAACCTATCCTAGATCTAGAAATTGAAGTAAGTAAAGCATAGATTGTTCCGTGGTACTGGATTGGTGATGAGTATGTTGATGTAATCCGTTGAAATGATTGCGTGGATCGCGGGACACTCCTCGTGGACAAAGAGGCGAGCCACGCAACCAACTCAGGTCGCGGGACACATCAGCATGCACAAGAAGGAGACACGGACCACGCCCGGGTCACAGGACGAGCCATGGATCCCAGTGGGTAGCAGAACGAGTCCTAGGGAACAAAATGCGAGCCACATGCGATCATGGGTCGCGGGAGCTCGTCTCTGACCAAGACGAGTGATCCATGGGTACGACTTGGTTTTGGGTAGGTCGAGCTTGTCCGCGGGTCATGGTAGACTCCTCCGACCCTAGCACTGATCTCTCCGTGCATGTTAAGCGTTGTACACAACCCTTGATAATGCACTTGTGGTCGTACAGATCATTGATCATGATGGCTCTTGATAATAATGAACGATGACCTATCCACAATTCAATACTTAGTCGTTTTCATGCTATCAATCTTAGAGGGTGAAATCCAACTCCCACAGACCCAATGCTTGCCTTATTTATTTTAAGTTTGCCTTCTAAAATTGTTTGTTTGCCTCGTTTACTTTATCTTTTTTAGTGGTTTATTGAGCCATTGAAAAACCTATATAGGTATAGTCGAAAGTCTTGCCGTCGCAAATCGCTCATCGCAAACCAGAAAACGTCGCAAATGGGACGCAGATTTGCGACGTCGTTGCGTCGGTGACATTATGCGTCGAATTTGCGATTGCTAGACTTTTGCGACGTCTTGCGACGATTTTGCGATGAGCGGTAATGCGACGTTTGTGCGAGGACCGGATTGCGACGAACTAATTTGCGACGATTTTGCGACGAATTGGTTTGCGACGAATTTGCGACGAACTAATTTGCGACGAATTGGTTTGCAACGAATTATTGTGCGACGAATTATTTTGCGACGGTTTTGCGACGTCCGGCT